>LOND01001816.1:11841-33976 GCA_014220965.1 Paragonimus kellicotti | reverse complement strand
ATTTCGGTCCATTTCCTCATGAAACAACCATGTTGATCACTGCATTTTAGGCACTAACGATTTATCCTATCGGAACGCTCTGCCACATTTGTTCAAGTTGCCCGTCTACTTCGAATGGCGACACAGCAACTGGTCTGCCAACTCTGCTCGATCACTGCACGAGTCGGAGTCCTCAATCAAGTTGAGATCACATAATTCATTGGGCTTGCTGAGCACTATCTTGATTGACATTAGGGGATTAGGTCGATATAATTTGTGCACCAGTCACATTTGATGGTAGCCTTCCCATTCGGCTGGGCTTTCTAGACAACTTTCCTCGAGTTTCATTCTAATTTGAACGGTCGCGACAAGGGCGTACACTCGAGACGAGCTATAGCAGGTATCTTGCGCTTGTTAATAAATGGATTGAGAATAACATAACTTTACGAGCAAGTTGTAATAGTCAACGTTTCAACCGCCCCGGGTTGCCTTCCTCAGGGGTCTAGTGCCTAGGATAGATAGGATTAGGCTGTTTTGTCTGTGCTGAAACATTTCCTCTAAGAATGTGACGGACAGCTTATTTCAATAATTATTTCTCAGTGGAATACAGTTAAAGAGGTTCCGCCAAGATACGTTGTGAAGTGATTGTTAACATGTGACATCGCGGGTGAATGGAATTCCCAAATGTTTAGGAGGGGGCCTAACGTTGAGTCGATGTTACATCACGCGGTCAAGATCAAAACGCCCATTGGTTAGACTACGGTTTAGGTTGTGGATACCATTGGTCTGCGGCCACGGAAGTTCTAGGACCAAATTGCTGCTGGAGCAGTGGTGTCTTCCCGATCAAATATTAGGTTGTTTGCGAACGGTTTGTTGCCCTCATGCTCATTCGACACATGTGTCGTGTCGACACATGCATCCCAAAACCCTGAGAAAGAATTTTGCAACTTGTCATAACATTGTCCCAAACCTCCTGGACCTTGTTCATATACCGAAAGAAATCCGTCGACTTGCTCTACCACACACTTTTTTTTAGCTATGTACCCAATTTTACACTACTATCAACCTTGGACTGGGTGTCCTGCGGGAAAACATAAACATCAGTTGCTTTTTTTGTGGAAAATGGTCTGCTGCCAACTTTCCACCCATTTCCCACCTCGAGAATCGGGGGAATCTGGTTCTCCAAACCCCTACCTACTGGTCAGTCTCACATAAATGACCGTCGATGTGGTCATCGCACCATCCAGTTTAGCCCAGTAGGTCATCGGGATGCGCAGGTCGTCACACCGCTGTGACAGCTTAGCCGAAGTGATTACCAAGCTAGGCAACCATCGTTCATTCTTTCAAACATTCTAGTGCTTGGGTGGTGGTACACCAGTCTTCCCATAATTGCCTTTCACAAACACTGACGTCTGAGCAACTGTAAACCAAACCGATCGACCTCTCAGCCTCATAACCGCGTGTCAATGACTTAGGGCACTGCAAGTTCTCCTTCCCGGAAGATGGACCCAATGTGACTACTTCAACGTCAATGTCTCCACCTTCAATTAGGGAAACCGCAGTTCGTTTATGATCGCAGAAACAACTCGAGTTGTGGGGATTATACTGAGTGGATGACCATTTTGTAGTTTGTTGCTGGCAAAGGACAAATCGGGTTTTCCCAGTTCGGTCTGCATTAGATCAGATATCATTCAAGAATTGATGTAGTATACTAGGCCAAGCCGATATTGTTTCGTTATCCATGGTTTGCTTCGAAAATACAGCACATAAACTCTGAGTACTAGAACAAATAACACGTGTGAAAGCCTAGTAGCCCATTTTCACCGACAACCTGGGTGTTAGGTAGCCCAATGCTGGCGTCCATGAACTTTCGTTGCTTTGCGTGATAAATTGTGCTATCACACCAGTTGTTTGTCTCGAGAGAAGGAGCACCGCGGACAATACAATTGTGCCTTTTGCATTGATGTATGAATCACCACGATTCAACAAAGTATCATATCGCTTGTAGACGTCTGGTCAGAAGTCGACTGAACCACCTTGTCTGTCATGAGTAGTCGGTTTTTGCATTATAATTTCCTCCATTTCAATTTTGCTACTGATGAGTGCAGTCACCACTACCATAAGTGAACAGCACACTCTTCCAAATGGTGTTTTCCGTCTGAATTACGGTTAACAGAATGTGGATTCAAATTCCTATGCGATGGTCTGTCTGCCAATCCTCTTATGTCATGTTACATTTGTATTGGTTTCTTTCCAACCATCCGCAGTCGTGAACAGTTCCACTGCACGCCTTGGATATGTACAGGTAAGACATTGTCATGTTTAGTTCGAGTCTTAGTCACATGAACTTGCCTCCGTTACACCTCTTTACCATGGCCGCGGTTGTCACGGCCTCTATCTTCTTTACAGCACCAACTCTCGTTTAATCCGTCCTTCTAGTAATCGTTTTCTGCTACCCACTACTTCTAGACCACCCACGCAGAGTTTGCAATTGGCCACGGAGGAACTAACACCTAGTATCAACGGACGTTCTCCCTAAAGTCGGTTATCGACTTGCGATTCTTTACCCTATGGTCCACAAAACACTGCTGCACTCGATGTTCAGACATAGGCCGTCATGAATCGACCGTTTGAGCTTGTCTATTCCCCACAGTCCAATTCTCACCGTTACTTGTGTTCCACTAGTAATCGTAACACTATCGCCCGTCTCTACAATCAAGCTGACAGCCCTTAGAGCGTGCTTACTCTTACTCAATGAGTCGGTTTTGGACCTTGCTCGGAACGGCGCTTAATTCCAGTGTAACGCGTCGCCAGTTTATCAGATGTATTCACATTCAAAGTCCAACGAACAATCTTCGCGCTCATAATCTCTTTTCATACTGTCAAAGGTTATAGCCCAGACAATTGAGGCGAAGTTTGTCAACAATTGTGCAATATTCATATAACAAGTTCTTCATATTATATACCACTTGTTTTTGACATGCGGTCTTGAGATCAGCGAAAATATATTGAATGATATATACTCCATGGATGACTTCCGTGCTGCATATTTCTAGTTTCTAGCGTAAAGTACGTCGGTATGTGTATCATGTGCACTCCATCCTAGCCAACTCTGAATAAAAATGAGTCATATTGTTATCGATATTTGACCCAAACTACCGTCGGTCAGCAACTTTTCGGAGATTACAAGCATGCCAACCCTATTTTCAATGCACCTTCCCAACATAGGGTTGGTTGGTTCGCATGCGTCCTAACTACTCCCCGGCTTGATTCATAAAACCCTATATGCGAAATCCGAAGTCAAGTAGAAACCAGCACAACATTCCATTAATTTTGTCGCGCCCCCGACAGATTGATCGATTCGCTCCCGATCTGCTATCGATCCATTCTTCGCTGGTATTACTTGCACCACCTGTCGTGGTGTATGCTGGATAAGATTTTCTGAAAACTGCTGGTACAGCGAACTTAATCAGGATAATCAGCTCGTTGTTAGTATTCCATCGCCTGTGAGTGTAGTGATCCATAGTTTTGTTGGAATGTGTATTCGTTTCAGAGTGGCTTACATCCGTCGCCGACGATGGGGCTGCAATAATGAAAATATCGATTTATCGGTCTGTATAGCAAAGCTCCATTCAGCACCTCACCAAACACATCCCTCCAATAGGCATTGGTGAAGGTGGATCGCCCAATGCAATAACCCTATTCACTTGTTCACACACGAGTGTCAGTACATCTTGGATTAGAAGAAATCGAACGTTGCATGGTTGATGAACAAGATCGGTGATCACTGGGCGTTCTTAATAACCGCCTCTCATCGGTCAACTGCCTACCATGAAGTTCATAATTGAACAGAAATCTCCAACTTTAAAGTTTCCAGGTTGTAATAGCTCTCAAAAATTTTTCCCTTTACTGTCTACCATTTTGACTTACAGTTTGTGTGTACTCGAATCTTATGCTACTTGGAGCAAGCAGCATGAGCAACCCAGCAACATATAGTACACACAAAACGACCATAACAGTTCAGTCATGTGGCTCAAGTCCCAAATACTGGCGGTCCCATTATCTCACTCAAACACCGGGATGGGAACTTGGTAACCATATAGCTTCTGCCACTTCATGTGGTCTTGTCTTCTTAAATATATTTCTAAGACATAAGATTCGTTGGTATAGTATGTTGAAGAAACAATCAACGAACTCAAATAAAAGTCTGGCGATTTATGAGAGTGAGTAGTTTTGGATGACAATATATACGCACCAGATCCCTTTCAGCTTCCGTTCTTAGGCATGCAATGACCAAACTCTTTAAAATGACGCTAAATGAAATACGCCTAACTGCTTCTTCACGCGACATAAATGAAGCAACTGGAATGTTGTACACTATTATCTCTGACAAGTTTGTCGATTACTAGCTAACTACTGTAACTTCCATAATCTCCACAGAAGTACATCAACCCACATGGTTCGAAGATCGTATTGGCGCAAAAGTTACTTATAATCAGAAGGTAAATAATGTCAGTAATACATATATAACACCTAATTAGCGGTGTACCCAATAAAGGCGGATAACAAACTATGTAACAAAATGTTCCAATTTATCAAAAGCCACGTAGTGCTGTGAAGATGATTTCAACTGTTGCGAATCACCATTTGTGACGATGGAAACTTGCAGATTATGACGGACAAATGCGACAGTAGTCTTTGACTTGTGGTTCGTTTACTAGATAAAGTTGTACAAGTCTTGGAATCAAAGTCTTCATCGTAGGACTGCGTATTGTTTAGCTCGCGTGGCGGCGTCAAGGCAGGATGTGTTGTTCAGCATGCTGTGCAGCAGTGAATAGTCATTCCTCTTGATGTGTCGCGTAGAAGTGTGTGTGACAAAACCTGAGTAGTTGTTGTGGCAGTGTTCGTGACCAAGAGCCATGTCAAACAATGAAATAGGTAATGTGTTGGTGGCACCGACATTAATGTTGTTGACAGAGTTGGAACCGCTGACCATGTCAGGCGTTGTCCAAATAAACAGCTGCTCTTATAGTTCACATTAGCCTGTCAAATGGGCATCAAGGTAAGGACACGTTACATATTAGATACGGCATTAGGTAATTGATCTGAATGACAGGTATAACAAAGTACGTAAAGAACGTATGCGGACGAACACAGTGGAAGTGTAGTGATGGGTTTACCATGATAGTTTAGTTGATCAAACGGCGATCTGTCAACTTCGGATGAGATTATTCGAGCCCCCACAACCTTCATAGTTCGAAAAGCTAATAAAACTGAGTTTTGTTAAAACGTGCCGATTCGTAATCTACGAAAGGCTACCATAAAAACTGCACGTCAAAGCCTCTTTAGTCTGTACGTTGGTGAGGTCATACCAACAGATAATTTTATCCTAATCGCTTGCTGTGAAAGGCCTGGTGATCAAAGGTGGGTCTAATAGACGTCCTCCACATAGCCCACGGTTGCGTCACAACGATCATGCACGAGTACGAGATCCAGAAGGCAGTTTGAGGGGATTGCTATAAAGAGTTGATGCGGACCTACAGGAAAAATCCGATTAACTTGTACTGACAGATTTCAGCTGGATGAGACATTAATTCATCACTAGTGCCTGAAAACCAAGTACCAGTGAGTGAATACACTGTGATTCTCCGCCAACGAAAAGGGCTCAACTCAACCGTCAGCGTAGAAAGGTATGAGGAATATTTTGTGGAATTCCCGGGTGTCTTGGTGGTCGATTGTACGCTAAACAACACTACCATCACTAGCTCCCATTATATGGCACTGGTGGGCTGGCTGAGAAAACCAATCAAATTTGAAAAGAGCGTCCTGCTTATTGCACAACAGACTACCCGAACCGGTGGTTCCGAGCAACTGAACCACCTGTCGTAGTCTCTGGACCGAACCCAAGTAAATTTGAAGTTGTCGGCAAAAATTCAGAAAAAGCACGACCTAAAACAACCGGGAGCTAAGCTCTTCTGAAGGGTATCGATTGTAGTTCGGTTTGTTAGATGGTTGAGGATTGTACGTAGTTCTTTTTGGTAACTGGGTCGCTTCCTTACTCCTTATTTTACCTAGCTTTCTTTCACGGTTATGTGGCAGCTAAGTATCATCACGAACCAATGATGTACTGCTGAGGATGACAATGGTTGCACGCTCACCAATGTGAACAGTGGAAGCCAGTTCGCTCATCTTTCTTAGGACCTAACTTGTTTATCCTTAACCGTTGCTCTTCACTGGTCTGTGACGAATGTAGTCAGATAGGTGTTTGGTATTAGTTCTAACAGATAGTCACCCTTACTTTTCTGTCTCATAGGCTCATCGTGACAACTCAGGTAAGCGGGAGCATCGTCGTCGAAAACATCGCACGCGACAACTCGACACGGATGGGATAATGGATGACATACTGGCTGGTAAGTGTCGTACATTTTCCATCCATAACCCTATTTTTATTAAGGTCTCACATATCAACCCCTTCGTGCAGATGTGCACACAAAATGCCGAGATTCGCACGGACAGCAAAATTCTCATTGAATTTTTTCAGATGCCTTGAGTCTGTCTTTTCTGGTAGCAAAACCGTCCCTGACGGTTTCAAAGGCTTCCTCTATCCATCCACGATTCATACAATTCAATGGCCTTAATGTCGGTGATGTTGGTCCTGTTCCATAAGATAATGCTACATTTGTGAACGACAATCACTTTAACCCATACTGTTCAAACTTCGCCCGTTTCCTTCATTAATAATCGTGAATATGTCACGTTTTATATGTACTTTTCAACCCAATCTTACCTTCGGGAGTACAACCCACACCTCAGTGCAATACAGTTTGTTTATTTACCTTTTCAGTGCATGGTCTTAATTTATTCAATAAATTTTTATACGTAAGTGGTTCGTTTAACACCATCGTGGTCGATAATTCTCCCCCTTCATTATCGACCTAACGTCGTATGTTGTTTGTTCATTTTCTCTTTTTTCATACGGTTTTTTGTTTACATGTCCTTGTTTTCCACTAGTTACGTTCATGTTTGTTGAATTGTGACGCGGCTGTTTGACCTGTTGGAGCTGCGAACGGCACATCGCCGCTATAGAGGAATGAAGTCGCAGCCATGTAATCTGAAATCAGTTATACGCACGTACTACCAGCTACAAGCAAATTTGAGTAGATATTTTCGATTTCGGGAGTGCAGTAGTAATGAGGTTGCGAATGATGCAAAGGCAGAGAGCAGTGAGCGAAAGAACCCACTCGCAACTTGTCAATCACTTCGCAAGTGTACTTGGGCATACAGCAATCAACAGCGGAATAATTTCAAATGGACGGTTGAGCGTACCTACACACCTCCGCAGTAATTGAATATGCACTCAGTGATATGTCACATGCATCCCAATATATCATCTTCAATTCAACGAGACTGATCAATCTACAGCTTTTCTGACATCTTCATAAGGCGACTATCAGATAGCACAATCAAAAGATATCTTTACAAAAGACCATGTGGACTGATCGGTATTTGAACTTGAAAAAACCTTCGCCAGCTTAATGCACATGTGCTCTGGATCGTACTTCTTTTCATGACGAGAAGAAAATACGCTCCTCAAAAAGCTTACGCAACAAACTAAAGCACCTGTGGTCAGTATTACAATCGAAAGGCTTCTCCCGCGCATTCAGTGAGCAGCACAGCGAGCCTGATTATGTTGTAACAAGATACATGATTGTGTCTAAGCGGAGCGTCACATTACAACTAGCCTACACAGATGACGACGTGGTAGAACAAATCAGTCGGCGGCTTCGATAAGAAATCGATCAAACATTCTACGCGACCCTCATCACAACGTTGTTTTCAGCTAGCCGAATACCAATCCCTTTAGTGCCACTACCTCTGTACGCCAAACTTCATTGTTTTATCAGTTGCGCAGTCGAATAGCGGAGCCTGTTCCAGTTTGGGATGTAACGAGCCTCAGTAGCTGTTGTTGACAGAACGTTCAGCATCTTCGATCGCACCTCATTTTTAACCTCTGGGCATAAGGTCATCACGACCACTGCCCTTAGTCATTTACGTAGCCAGCAATAGGCGACTACTTCAATTCACTAAGGCTGTTGCTCTCCACAAATAGGAACCCTCTCTTTGCCAACAAAAAGACATGATCATCAGTCTGAAACGGTTACTATGAGTGGACAGTTTCATTGCGTGTGTGTGCTCTTGCATTTCTTTTCACTAACCACTGAAGATTCTATTTTTTTCGTTTCTGAAAGGTAAGGACTTCACTGTAGCCTACCATCTGGTTAACTAGTATTGGCCGGTCGACCCACATAGACCTCCACTCACACGCTCCCCGGTTTTCTTCCTTTGAGTTGCACTGGATACGGGGATTGTGAACAGAACCGTAAGTGGTACTTTTGCGGATCCCCGTATCTGAAAAATTCCCATGACTTTTCCAATCCGTATGCATTTTGTCTTTAGTAAGTAATTCTCTTTTCAGTTCCTTTGATGACCTTCCACGGTTATCACAAATCCCTCGTTGACCTTCTCAATCCAAACGGTGTTTACTACGCACCCCTTGGTTACTTTTCAACTCTACGACGTGTGGTTTGTTTGCGATCCTATCTGAAGGCACAAGGCATCACCATGCAAACGCCTCCCGACCTGTTCTCACCCACCCTTCAACTGTGTTATTTTCTATTGGATGGTTCATATGTATTTAATCCGCATGCATGCACCATCCAGAGACTGACTTGCCGGCTTCGCATTTGCTTGCTAGCCTTAACCGAGAGTTCTCTTGTTGCTTGTATCCCCGGATTTGCGGAACCCACTTGTAAGCCTGATTAGTTGAGGCTTATTGTAACTTATGTCATTGATTATGTTATTGATCTAACTTGTTTTGGTCTCTGGATTCAGATGGGCCTACGCCTCGATCGGCGTTCTAAGGACAACGCTGTAGTATTCATCGAGAGGAACGGCAGCTCAAATATGCGGTCTTAGAGCGTCTTCTCATCAATAATTTTATCTTCATAACTTAGCATGGATTCTTGCTAGAGTAGCTATGCCTGACTTACACGGTCTCAAAGGGACCATGGCCTTATTCCAGACGGTATTTTTTTATTTAGTTGATGCGTTTGAGCGAGTGCCTCACCGTCAACTTTAAGAAAACTAGATGCACATGCCATTTGGAGTGTCACTTGACGCTGGATAATTCTGTTTCGAAGAAGTGTGACTTTTAGGATCAAGGCTCGATCTGATTTTTTTTTCTTAACCCATCTCAGCAGACGTGCCTCAATGCTCGGTCATTGAGTTTTTACTATTACTGGTTCGTCCCAGAGAACTTCCAGAAGTACTCTCCGTTAATCCCTTGCTGTATGCGGATGATCTCACAATTTTGATCCTAATGATCTTCGAACTCATCTCGCTGCAGTCGCAGGGCTGGCATCTTTTCATCAAGGACGGCAACTGCGTCCACATACCTCTTGACAGAGGTTCTATAAACGTGTTCACAACGCACACTGTCGAAAGTTGCTGCCAATAGATAGCAAGAAGGACCCAGGAATCTGGCTATCATCTAATTCACCTTTACCTAATCGTCATCATGAGAAGTTAGCTAAAGACTGTGCATTGTTGAACTGGATAAAAACGGACATCTCCCGCGGACACCGAAAGCTTTTCAAACTTTTTATAATGTTCCTTCTTGACTACTACTTGAATATGTTTGGTTTGCAAGGTGTAGGCGCCTTGATGTTGTATGTTTGAATATAGACGTAGCTATTTTTAGTAGTTAGGTCCACTTCCCCTCCCCTCCTCTGTTTTCTTCTTTCTTCCTATATAAGTTTTTTTTTCCTTTGTTCTTCGTGGTTGTGTGAACCACTGATGTATTGCTGTCTATGATGATGATGCTGGTTCAGTGGCGTTTACTAGCCCACAAAAAGACGAATGCGCTAGAGCGTGTTCAACAAGCTGCAGTGAGAGTTGTAGTAGGCCTTCAGGACGCTGCTTATGTGTCTCGACTCTAGGTTCTCGATCTTTACCAAGTCAAGTGCCGAAGACTTCCACGTGACGTAATTCTCACCCATTTCTTTTCCCTGAAGGACTAGGAAAGACGTGCATTATTTCCGCGGATAAAACGGTCAACGATGTGACGAAAAAAGTAGTGCAAATTAGAACGTCCACTTCCCTTTAAACAAAGTTCGCCCGGTGGGATATAGTACAGCCGGTGATCGTTAAGATCGCCTCAAGGATTTCCTTTAGTTCAACGTTAATCATCGGCAATGACAGCAGCACATCAGAGGTTCGCTGTGATGATTAAATTGCATAAAACGATGAAAAAAATAGCGAGCTCTAGACAATGCTACGCCTCAACTTCTTACGGATATCCTTCCCAAACCTGTTATATGAACTGCCAGAAAGAAGGTTCCGTCTGACATCTGAAAACTCCAACGATTTATCTTAAATCCAACGTTGACTTAAATCGCGAACCACCGTGCTGCGTGTTATAGCACCTGCTTCATGAATAGCCTGTGAAATTTGCGACTAACAGCTACTAGGATCGTCAGGGTTGGGACTGCTGAGCTTACATTTTGGGCTAGTTTCACATTTATGTTTTACCACTGATCCGGCCAATTTCTCAATAGCCAGCCGTAACAGTCGGTGGGGTCGTTGTCCAACTAAAGTAGGTACAAAACTACAACGTTCGAGCGCATGTTCTGAATCCAAATGTGTGTTCCAATAATAACGACAATCTTGAATGGTAGCCCCTCCACCCATAACCAATAGCTATGTGGTCTATTTGGGACTATGTCTGATTCAGAAAAAACGGTGTCAAATATAACAATGACGCACATGATGTCTAAGACTTGGTTAATAATAGCCTGTGCTCGGCGCGCATTTGCAGCAGTTGCGTTGTGATGTCAGCCCAACCCTGCCACCTAAACGAGACTCGATCTCACTTAGGCGGCCTACCGGGGCGTTCATATACCAGGCCAGAATTACTTGATCAGGTCTATGTCGACCTAAGGAGAGCGGCCAGATCCGAGGTCACCGTAGTCAGTTAGAGCAAGATCGGATGGGACGGAAAGGTTTGATGTCTAACACTGTTCTTAGTGGAACCTACCAAACCGACGGCACAAAGTTTACTGCTGACAGGACTCCGATCTGTCAATGTAGCCGTGGCCGCTGTGCTGAGGTATATACTTACTTCGGTTTGACCGGTAACAGCAGCCGTGGAACCACCCGAAACGTGAAATCAAAATCGAGTAGGCATGGCTAGTGGTGTCAGTTCGATACGTTGGCTACTATCCTGGATTCTAGTCTAACAGACAGCGGACATCGACATTCAACGAGTCTAACGCCCGTGCGAAAGTGGCTTATTTGCTTTTCTGTTTTCAGAGTGCGAACGCTGAAAACACCTGTATTTATTCGCATTGTAAGCTTAGGGAAAAGACAATGGAGGCCTGAGGCTGGGTTGTAAGAGACGAGACTTATCGGCACAGTTTTATTATAACCAGCCATATATGTTACGTGGCATGTAGTGTAACTACTTGAAATGATGGGCGGTCGGGTTCGAAGAGTCAAATTGAATAGAACACTGGGGGCGAGGTTAGCAGTAGCATATTTTCACATATCCACCTCGTCGTATGCAACAGAATGGATTGCCCAGTTTATACTGCGAGACGGCCTTCGGTTCAGATTGTACCGCAAGGCAGCGGGTAGGTGGTAGTATACTTAAATCATTTTTTCGGAGGAAGATGCCAACTTTCCACCCATTTCCCACCTCGAGAATCGGGGGAATCTGGTTCTCCAAACCCCTACCTACTGGTCAGTCTCACATAAATGACCGTCGATGTGGTCATCGCACCATCCAGTTTAGCCCAGTAGGTCATCGGGATGCGCAGGTCGTCACACCGCTGTGACAGCTTAGCCGAAGTGATTACCAAGCTAGGCAACCATCGTTCATTCTTTCAAACATTCTAGTGCTTGGGTGGTGGTACACCAGTCTTCCCATAATTGCCTTTCACAAACACTGACGTCTGAGCAACTGTAAACCAAACCGATCGACCTCTCAGCCTCATAACCGCGTGTCAATGACTTAGGGCACTGCAAGTTCTCCTTCCCGGAAGATGGACCCAATGTGACTACTTCAACGTCAATGTCTCCACCTTCAATTAGGGAAACCGCAGTTCGTTTATGATCGCAGAAACAACTCGAGTTGTGGGGATTATACTGAGTGGATGACCATTTTGTAGTTTGTTGCTGGCAAAGGACAAATCGGGTTTTCCCAGTTCGGTCTGCATTAGATCAGATATCATTCAAGAATTGATGTAGTATACTAGGCCAAGCCGATATTGTTTCGTTATCCATGGTTTGCTTCGAAAATACAGCACATAAACTCTGAGTACTAGAACAAATAACACGTGTGAAAGCCTAGTAGCCCATTTTCACCGACAACCTGGGTGTTAGGTAGCCCAATGCTGGCGTCCATGAACTTTCGTTGCTTTGCGTGATAAATTGTGCTATCACACCAGTTGTTTGTCTCGAGAGAAGGAGCACCGCGGACAATACAATTGTGCCTTTTGCATTGATGTATGAATCACCACGATTCAACAAAGTATCATATCGCTTGTAGACGTCTGGTCAGAAGTCGACTGAACCACCTTGTCTGTCATGAGTAGTCGGTTTTTGCATTATAATTTCCTCCATTTCAATTTTGCTACTGATGAGTGCAGTCACCACTACCATAAGTGAACAGCACACTCTTCCAAATGGTGTTTTCCGTCTGAATTACGGTTAACAGAATGTGGATTCAAATTCCTATGCGATGGTCTGTCTGCCAATCCTCTTATGTCATGTTACATTTGTATTGGTTTCTTTCCAACCATCCGCAGTCGTGAACAGTTCCACTGCACGCCTTGGATATGTACAGGTAAGACATTGTCATGTTTAGTTCGAGTCTTAGTCACATGAACTTGCCTCCGTTACACCTCTTTACCATGGCCGCGGTTGTCACGGCCTCTATCTTCTTTACAGCACCAACTCTCGTTTAATCCGTCCTTCTAGTAATCGTTTTCTGCTACCCACTACTTCTAGACCACCCACGCAGAGTTTGCAATTGGCCACGGAGGAACTAACACCTAGTATCAACGGACGTTCTCCCTAAAGTCGGTTATCGACTTGCGATTCTTTACCCTATGGTCCACAAAACACTGCTGCACTCGATGTTCAGACATAGGCCGTCATGAATCGACCGTTTGAGCTTGTCTATTCCCCACAGTCCAATTCTCACCGTTACTTGTGTTCCACTAGTAATCGTAACACTATCGCCCGTCTCTACAATCAAGCTGACAGCCCTTAGAGCGTGCTTACTCTTACTCAATGAGTCGGTTTTGGACCTTGCTCGGAACGGCGCTTAATTCCAGTGTAACGCGTCGCCAGTTTATCAGATGTATTCACATTCAAAGTCCAACGAACAATCTTCGCGCTCATAATCTCTTTTCATACTGTCAAAGGTTATAGCCCAGACAATTGAGGCGAAGTTTGTCAACAATTGTGCAATATTCATATAACAAGTTCTTCATATTATATACCACTTGTTTTTTGACATGCGGTCTTGAGATCAGCGAAAATATATTGAATGATATATACTCCATGGATGACTTCCGTGCTGCATATTTCTAGTTTCTAGCGTAAAGTACGTCGGTATGTGTATCATGTGCACTCCATCCTAGCCAACTCTGAATAAAAATGAGTCATATTGTTATCGATATTTGACCCAAACTACCGTCGGTCAGCAACTTTTCGGAGATTACAAGCATGCCAACCCTATTTTCAATGCACCTTCCCAACATAGGGTTGGTTGGTTCGCATGCGTCCTAACTACTCCCCGGCTTGATTCATAAAACCCTATATGCGAAATCCGAAGTCAAGTAGAAACCAGCACAACATTCCATTAATTTTGTCGCGCCCCGGACAGATTGATCGATTCGCTCCCGATCTGCTATCGATCCATTCTTCGCTGGTATTACTTGCACCACCTGTCGTGGTGTATGCTGGATAAGATTTTCTGAAAACTGCTGGTACAGCGAACTTAATCAGGATAATCAGCTCGTTGTTAGTATTCCATCGCCTGTGAGTGTAGTGATCCATAGTTTTGTTGGAATGTGTATTCGTTTCAGAGTGGCTTACATCCGTCGCCGACGATGGGGCTGCAATAATGAAAATATCGATTTATCGGTCTGTATAGCAAAGCTCCATTCAGCACCTCACCAAACACATCCCTCCAATAGGCATTGGTGAAGGTGGATCGCCCAATGCAATAACCCTATTCACTTGTTCACACACGAGTGTCAGTACATCTTGGATTAGAAGAAATCGAACGTTGCATGGTTGATGAACAAGATCGGTGATCACTGGGCGTTCTTAATAACCGCCTCTCATCGGTCAACTGCCTACCATGAAGTTCATAATTGAACAGAAATCTCCAACTTTAAAGTTTCCAGGTTGTAATAGCTCTCAAAAATTTTTCCCTTTACTGTCTACCATTTTGACTTACAGTTTGTGTGTACTCGAATCTTATGCTACTTGGAGCAAGCAGCATGAGCAACCCAGCAACATATAGTACACACAAAACGACCATAACAGTTCAGTCATGTGGCTCAAGTCCCAAATACTGGCGGTCCCATTATCTCACTCAAACACCGGGATGGGAGCTTGGTAACCATATAGCTTCTGCCACTTCATGTGGTCTTGTCTTCTTAAATATATTTCTAAGACATAAGATTCGTTGGTATAGTATGTTGAAGAAACAATCAACGAACTCAAATAAAAGTCTGGCGATTTATGAGAGTGAGTAGTTTTGGATGACAATATATACGCACCAGATCCCTTTCAGCTTCCGTTCTTAGGCATGCAATGACCAAACTCTTTAAAATGACGCTAAATGAAATACGCCTAACTGCTTCTTCACGCGACATAAATGAAGCAACTGGAATGTTGTACACTATTATCTCTGACAAGTTTGTCGATTACTAGCTAACTACTGTAACTTCCATAATCTCCACAGAAGTACATCAACCCACATGGTTCGAAGATCGTATTGGCGCAAAAGTTACTTATAATCAGAAGGTAAATAATGTCAGTAATACATATATAACACCTAATTAGCGGTGTACCCAATAAAGGCGGATAACAAACTATGTAACAAAATGTTCCAATTTATCAAAAGCCACGTAGTGCTGTGAAGATGATTTCAACTGTTGCGAATCACCATTTGTGACGATGGAAACTTGCAGATTATGACGGACAAATGCGACAGTAGTCTTTGACTTGTGGTTCGTTTACTAGATAAAGTTGTACAAGTCTTGGAATCAAAGTCTTCAACGTAGGACTGCGTACTGTACTGTCAAGGCAGGGTATGTTGTTCAGTATGCTGTGCAGCAATGAATGGTCATTTCTCTTGATGTGTCGCGTAGAAGTGTGTGTGACAAAACTTGAGTAGCTGGTGTGGCAGTGTTCGTGACCAAGAGCCATGTTTAACAATGAAATAGGTAATGTGTTGGTGGCACCGACATTAATGTTATTGACAGAGTTGGAACCGCCGACCATGTCAGGCGTTGTCCAAATAAACAGCTGCTCTTATAGTTCACATTAGCCTGTCAAATGGGCATCAAGGTAAGGACACGTTACATATTAGATACGGCATTAGGTAATTGATCTGAATGACAGGTATAACAAAGTACGTAAAGAACGTATGCGGACGAACACAGTGGAAGTGTAGTGATGGGTTTACCATGATTTTTTTGGTTGATCAAACGGCGATCTGTCAACTTCGGATGAGATTATTCGAGCCCCCACAACCTTCATAGTTCGAAAAGCTAATAAAACTGAGTTTTGTTAAAACGTGCCGATTCGTAATCTACGAAAGGCTACCATAAAAACTGCACGTCAAAGCCTCTTTAGTCTGTACGTTGGTGAGGTCATACCAACAGATAATTTTATCCTAATCGCTTGCTGTGAAAGGCCTGGTGATCAAAGGTGGGTCTAATAGACGTCCTCCACATAGCCCACGGTTGCGTCACAACGATCATGCACGAGTACGAGATCCAGAAGGCAGTTTGAGGGGATTGCTATAAAGAGTTGATGCGGACCTACAGGAAAAATCCGATTAACTTGTACTGACAGATTTCAGCTGGATGAGACATTAATTCATCACTAGTGCCTGAAAACCAAGTACCAGTGAGTGAATACACTGTGATTCTCCGCCAACGAAAAGGGCTCAACTCAACCGTCAGCGTAGAAAGGTATGAGGAATATTTTGTGGAATTCCCGGGTGTCTTGTGGTCGATTGTACGCTAAACAACACTACCATCACTAGCTCCCATTATATGGCACTGGTGGGCTGGCTGAGAAAACCAATCAAATTTGAAAAGAGCGTCCTGCTTTTGCACAACAGACTACCCGAACCGGTGGTTCCGAGCAACTGAACCACCTGTCGTAGTCTCTGGACCGAACCCAAGTAAATTTGAAGTTGTCGGCAAAAATTCAGAAAAAGCACGACCTAAAACAACCGGGAGCTAAGCTCTTCTGAAGGGTATCGATTGCAGTTCGGTTTGTTAGATGGTTGAGGATTGTACGTAGTTCTTTTTGGTAACTGGGTCGCTTCCTTACTCCTTATTTTACCTAGCTTTCTTTCACGGTTATGTGGCAGCTAAGTATCATCACGAACCAATGATGTACTGCTGAGGATGACAATGGTTGCACGCTCACCAATGTGAACAGTGGAAGCCAGTTCGCTCATCTTTCTTAGGACCTAACTTGTTTATCCTTAACCGTTGCACAATATTAACGAATAAAACCAACACA
Organism: Paragonimus kellicotti; assembly: GCA_014220965.1. NCBI lineage: Eukaryota > Metazoa > Platyhelminthes > Trematoda > Plagiorchiida > Troglotrematidae > Paragonimus > Paragonimus kellicotti. Next base: position 17,158 of record LOND01001816.1, on the reverse strand, counting down.
CTTCGCCCAGCCAAGTGTTAAGAACTGAAATTGAACAGTAGACATACAGGGCTACACGGATGGCAAAACTAGTGTTTATGCACGCGTTTCAAACGGCAGACTTCACTAAAGAGAGAGAGAGAGAGAAAGGGTAGGGTCGTTATTGGCTTGAGGCCTTTAAGGCTAATAATAAAAGATGATATCCCGCGTAAACTTCAAGTTTCTTGATAGGCGTGTCAGGCCTGTATTTGAAATATCTGGTGATAATAACTAAGCCAAACTGGATACAAAAAAGGGGGAAGAGCGGATTACGTTCCGGAGTGGTATCTACACATATGCATGACAAATTTCCCTTCTTGCTCAACAAAGTGGTTGATACTATTCAGAATAACTGGTCATATGGGACCTGAGTATTCTCAGGAGTTACAGACCTAGAAGATGTGAAAGGATTGGATTGGACGAACTCATCGATACAAAGCCAAACAGTAATTCGCAGAAAGCTACGGCCAATTAGTATTGAAAACCCGCGTAAAGTGGCATACCAGCGCGGTTACCAATCCGGATGGCACGCTGGTGTGGCGTCGGATTTTTTAATAACGAGCATCGAAGTAAAACAAGTTGTTTAAGTGCGTTGTGCGTTAAAACAAACGAGCTGCAAGTGTAACCCAGCCGACCAATAGGAAAGCCGAGGCATCGGCATCAATTGTACTTCAGCTTACTGATGCATCTTATCTATAAAATAACCAGAAACTCAATAAAACGGATTTGTTTGGTGCCACAAGTTCTGCTTCTGATTTCATTTCGGAAGGTAGACTTTTTAACAGATGGGAACAATCGAGCCCATCGGAGGTCGCACACGGGTGATCGGTAATTGGCTCATCCATCAGCGTTATCTCGAGTCCACGTGGAATAGGTACAGACCTGTCTCTATTAGTAGACAGGGCAAATTATAGTGGCCAAGGTCGGTCAAAAATATTTGGTATGACTAAACATTTTATTAAGATGAAAAATATGTGGTACGTCTAAGGTTATTGTAAACATACTTCTGAATAACACTGGAAACCGTAAGTTGCCAAATGAGACCAAAGATCAAATTATAACAAAGCGGTTGCATACATATATGAAAATACATGTGAAGCACCACAACAATCACTAGTATCTGTGTAATGTCACACAGTTAATAAATTACCTTATACAGCTATTCCAGTGACTACTTTGAAACAACAAAATAGGTAAATAGGAGAGAAATAGTTTAATAAAGCAAAAAATGATTCACAATGTTTCGCAAACTTGACGCATGCATAAACAGTTAGCGCAGATAACTAGCATAACAGTGAAGTAAGAAACATATCACAAACGCGGTTTAAACGTCTGACCAAAATAGAAGAATCCACTACTCGTTTTTGAAATGTATTTACAAGTGATTTTTTATTTCGTCAAGTGTAGTTGAATTCGGAAGGTGGTCGATGTAATTCGGAATGCCTTTCTAACAGGGGTAAACTGTTACTAGGCCGTGCATCCACAGCAACATTGGATAAAAAGCCAGGCCGCAAATAACTGCCGTTCGAATGATAGCTAGGTACCACCGGATAAGTCGACGCGAGAATCGGATTAATTCCAGAGTAGACAGGATACGAACAGCGCGAAGAACACGATGAGTTACAAGAGGAATAACTCGCACGATGATGCGCGTGATCAAAGAGGATACCACCAGAAATGGGAGTGCAGCTGTAAAACTCTTGTTTTTGACCACGGATACAACTAGTTGCAGGCTTTTCTATGGTTGTACTTAAATTAGGTGAGGTGACGTAATTAACGTCGTCCTGAATATCCGAACCTCTAGACCAGTGGACCCGCGCACTAATACCAGTTGGCGAAGTGTAATGGTCGGAGTAGGAAACAAACGAAATCGGTTGGGTCCTTAACGCGTAAGATGATTGTTGCGTTGAACACGATTCCTCACTGAAACATCCGAACGCAGAACCCACAACGTAGCTAGGATTACGAGAAGACGTAAAGCTGGAACCACCAGGCCACGAAAGAGCTTCATCTTCATAAGCTTTCAAGCTTGGAAAGTGGGTTGAAGAATTATTTGGTTGGGGGAGAAACTGATATCCGACGGCCGATTGAGGGCTTGCTGGGTCAGCGTACGTTGGAGGGGGGAAGATGGGTTCATGATTTCGGCTAGCTATAGAAGAATCCGGATCAATCTGACTATAACTGCAATCACCGAAATTAGCCGTTGTACGATCCACCACAACTGGCATTAGTGTATTATGCACGTCATACTGTTCATCTCGGAAAAAACACTTTGAAGTGTCCGTGTAGGACGGATAAGGGGATATTGTATCGGATACTTCATTCAACCGGCTATGTTTGGAGGTCTAAAAGTATACATTTATATGTGAAACGGTAAATACGCACTTGTGACAACAGAATTCTTGGCTTGGTAATACGCTTCGTCTTTTTCAATTTCTTGTCATTCTCTGCCAAATGCGTCATTAAGGAATTCATTACGTCGCGGCTAAGTAAAGTATAGTTCTTGTTAGCGGATGCGTGTCGTCTGACGGCCAGTTCATGATGCGTTTGCAGATTGGTAATCCGTTGTTGGAAACGGAAAACTTGTGCGGAAACCATCCTCGGTAAGATAGATAAAAGAGCTCTAAAAAGGTACAACAATAACCAGCCCCTCTCCAATACGAAACACCAAAAAGAAGATAAACTCTTGAGTTTAACAGAACACCAATGGTTAAATCTAGCTTTCGTTTGCACTCATAACGCCACAGATCGAGAGATTTAAGGTTTAAGAGATTATTCATACCGGAGCGTAGCGAGGAAAAAAGCTGAGACACACAGAGCCGACAAAATATGGTATGCATTGGAGCTGCCTGTTTGGTTTGTAGTGAGCTGAGACAAAAAACAGAGCGAAATAAGTAATAGAAAAAAATACCTGCACACCTGTGAACAATCGCAACACCATCAAGGTTTCCAAACAATCGCACACATGGATGCACAGTGCAGTCTGCAGCTTACAAAGCAAAAAAGGTATACGTGAATTAGCTTAGTGAGCATTCCCACTAAAAGTGGAAGACATCAGCATGATTTCTGACGCCGGCTATCTGGAGACGTTTTCGTAATAAGCGCGGACGGAACACTAGATACAAACCACAATGGAGGGCGTATTTGAGCTTGTTGGACTTCACCACGTTTTACACAGACGACTACCGATTGACTGGTCAAACTAGTTTCAAGAGTAGGGTAAAGAAACACCTCAGAGAGATGCTTATTCTGGAGGCATTCATCATAACAACGTTATTTCCCGGTTTAGGCAACCAATCGGTAGGTCAAGGATCTTTACAAAACACAGCTTGGATCCCATATAACACTATCAAGCCCAATCCGTTTCAGCAGTATACTGGTAGTCACGCTTAACTGTATAGAACCATTAAAAAAAAGTTACAGCTCTAGGTATAAACTCGCCACCATCATGGACATTAGCACACCAGTGACTGATATTGATGCCCCATCACCATTTTCTGTTTTGAGACACAACCCTAGGCATTATGGTTAGAGCTTCTGTTCACCCTGACAGTAGTTCACGAAGTTGCGCAAATGTAAACGGAAAAACTAAGCACAAATAATGCAAAATCACGGAGAAGAAACAAAAACCTTAGAGGTGCAGGCTCACCACCGACTCTGACACACTGCCGTGTCCGGGAACGCTTCTAACCAGTAGCGTGGATGGTCGCAAACTCTTCAATCTAGCAGGCGATGCTTACCAACGTTACCTCAACCGGTAGCAATCACACTGAACAATGTGCAATGTGACAGACACTCCGCCGGCACAGGGGGTACATGACATAATCAGAGTAGACCGCGTACTTCCATCTGAACGGTTGACGAACTTACATATTTTTCACACACGCGCCGATGACCTATCGCGCTGCTCACACAATCAGTCTATTTGGCATAGGTTGAACAGCAGAGGCAATGGAAAGTCTATATGTACCTTCCACACGTTTTGCCCAGGTTTCCGATCCAATGAGTAAAACTGAGCGTGCACACTCAGTATAGACTTATCTTTTACTCGACAATAGGACGTCATTACGACGCCGAAAATGACGAGGTTAGCGAAAGCATGTAGTGTACTCGTTACCATCATTGACACCTCGCTAACAACATCGCAGGCCGATGAAATGATAATAACCAGCAAGATAAAGAGACAAACAGTCACGAGCGGCCTGGATAGAATAACAAAAATGGAGTCACGGGCAACTCAACCTCGTAAGGACATTGGGCCCTGAAAGTGCAAACCATACAGACCAGCCATTAATCAACCAGTTCAGTATGCTGCAGAAGAACTAAGTGGAGCAAGTTCCTCCGTATTTTCAGTGTCACCACATTACATAGAGAAGCACAACTCTGTGGGCCTCAGAACCACCTAGAACATTATCCAACAAGCAGTTGGAAACAGGAGGATGGAAACCTATATCAAACACCACTTTGTGTGGGAACGCAGAGTTGTCCAACACAGAGCATGCGGAGAATACTGTTTTCCAGTAGTTCTCTCAAAGAGATGATATGTTTGCTACCTCACGCGGTAATCACGTGTTAAATCTCATTTTGAAAGCACATACATGTTTACTAAGGTAAATGATCCGGATGCTCTGTACGCAGTACGCCAAAAGTCTACACCGTATGAGGTGCCCTTCTAAGATAGCGAAATTCTCATTCCAACCTTCTTCATTACAGACAACCCGCTTGAGATGGTGGCCCGTCTCACGCGCTTGGGTATCACCATCACGTCAAACTGAGATACTGCGAATGAGATTTTAGAGACAATCGTGAAAACATACATAGCCTTCGAAAACCTGTCACAGGTGCCGTAGTAACTATGTACGGTTACCGCTAACAAGTGGGGTGTATTACGCCAGTGTGCTACCTGGTGATCTGCGTCGCACTACTGACCGCGTAGGAGTGCTTAGAGTCACGAACTTGTTAATACAGAAGAATTATACCTAAAGTTACAGCAGTACTGTCTTCCACGTAAGGAAGGAGTGGGTATGGAAAAGTAACCTCAATCTAAGAATACTACGATCGCTCAGCTGTAGATTGTGACCGCCAGCAGAGTATCCTGTGCAGTCAAAAACCTCGTACCCGAAGGTTTACGCAGTTCACGATAGTTACTGAGCTCAGATGTAATTGGCATGGGCCGTCAACGCCTCATTCCCAATGTCTCCTGGCTGGGTTAGCCCCTCTGCCAAATGAGACAGATTCTTGGGCCATTGGCTCTGAGTGGGGTCTCCCAGGAAAACCTTATTTCCTTTTGTTCCACAAT
>LOND01001815.1:54582-70453 GCA_014220965.1 Paragonimus kellicotti | reverse complement strand
GCAGTCGTGGGGTCCTTTAGTGATTTTCCATCTGAGTTGGCTGATCTGAATACTCGAGCCAAGTGACCCATTTTGCCAAAATTGTGGCACAGTGCCGCGATGCATTCTGATGCGCAAGCATATTGAGAACTACAGGGATAGTAGATGAAAGACATGCTCCCCGGTAGCTTTTCACGTGCTAGCGCTTCGATCACCTCCTAGACATCTTCGATTGATGAGCACATTGTAAAAGTTTGCAGCAGTTCGGTAAGATGGTCTCGACGACAGGCGACTGGACATGCCTTATCCCAGATCACTGTGGTGTTATCCTAAGATAGCAGTTTTCCTCACGCATTTTCACTTGCTATTCCGGCAATCAAGCGTTGCAGTAGCACCGTTTCTTCGTATCTCTTCGAGTGAATCTGGGTGTATCGACAATCAGATGGTGACTGATGAATGCGTGCGATGAATCCACTAGCAACTTTCTCTAGTGTCTGAATCAGTTTGAATAAACCATACCTAGAGGTGAACACGTTCTGTTGGGCACATCGCACTGAACTGAAAGCATCCAGAGCACAGCCGATAGTGTACTACTCTTCAATATGAAAAGTACCAAGGTGTCATTGACCTCCGTCCCCCAGTAATTGCCGAAAAAGGTTGATTCTATTCACCACATTGATTGACACTTCAGGGTTTAAGATAGAAAGTAATATCACATACTCCGTGAAGGCCTTTTACCATCCGTTGCAAGCAGTTACAGGAGTTTTTCTGTTGAAGATTGTCAATGCGGTCGTTTGGGTTCTCGTCGATAATAATACGACTCGCGTGTCGTACGCAGTTCGTATTAAGATGGACCTGTAACCCAAGACGTTGGAAAAAGACGTTGGAAAAACGAATGAACACCACCACGTTCTGCTTCCGTCCGACGTGTACAATTTGCTCAGCAGAGAACACGTTGTGCCGCGCGGGTGAGCGTGTGTTTATCGATCATTGGCATCGTCTAATCGGGACACAGGTGGATCGGACTGTCAAATAAGTGACAGCGCTGTAAGCAGGAGGATAAACAGACAGACTGCAGCTCAGTGACCGGAGGTTTGTCTGATCAACATGTCAACCACGTCTTTCTTAATCCAGACGATGAGTAAATCCTACGGCCGCGAAGGCAATCAGCAATGCTCATCACAGATATGTTACTGTTCTGTTATGGAGACGGATTTGTGACCCGATAATATTGGATATCGTCACCTCCAGACGGCGCCCAGTCATCCATGTTCCAACGGGGTTGCAGCTAACTTCGTCTGGAACCGTTAGGAGTACGGTAGCTTCTGTAAGTCCGGAGCCTAAGACATTCATGGACAACTTCCCTCTTCCATACCGAAATGCGGCGCATGCCACTATCAACTAAAGTCAGACTAAGTTTTCCAATTGGCGGTGACTGAGATCGTCCTTGCGCCACACTAACTCCAGTGACGTAATGCACCTTCAAGACAACGATCTTAGTCCTAGTTGTGAAATCAGTACTCTAGAAGTTTAGCCGGCCAGTGGTCAAAATCAAGAATCTCAGCTGAACCAGATCCACTTCATGACCACAATGGACGACAACACGGTGACCGAAATACCGGACGAAAGCCGTCCAACCGGATTGGCATGTGAAGTTAGGAATCGTCAACTGGAGCCTTCTGTTTCAATCTGAAGATATGCACTGCAGGTCAGTCAAATTGACGAGGCTCTTTTCAAGAAGGAATGTTACGGCAATCTATGCTACGAGAACATCCATTTACGAGCCACAGCAGACTACACTCCTGGATCTACCGATCGGAACAGCGTGATTGCTACTAATGGCGAGTTTCCTGATTACCCTAACACCATTTATCAAACAGTTGTTAATCACGCCAGCAGTCTGCAATTCAAACGGATGGGAAGCTTAATAAAAGTGGTACAGCACTGTCTCACATTTTCTGACGAATTATTCCACGTATTTTCACTCGACAATGATTGTAGTTTGAAATGTACTGAAAATGCAACTGTGTCTACAACGCCCAGTCTCCTGACCCCACTGCATTAAACCTAGCTTTGGGTTCGAGCTATTACATTGCTTACCGTTAGTCTGACGTGTCCAAGCGCTACATTTCTACTCGGATTGTCTTTCCATTATGCTGCATATAACTGTGTTTTAATCATTCATGCTTGTTGTCTGTGTCTCGTGGGGGACCTAGTTTTTGTTGGAAATGTACAACGAACAACCAGAAAGCGCGTCACAGCAATGTGTTCATTATACTATCCAAATGGGCCGTTCAAGCTTAAGCAGTTTTGGGTACACTGTCAACGTATCATAAGAAGCTTCCCGTTGGCCTATAGAATCCTTCTTTAACACCGCTGGTTGAGAAATATGCTTCTGCTTTGCCGAAACGTTTATCTGGAGAAAGGTTCCCAAGGCTATATCATCAAATGAGTTGTTCAAAATGCAGAGAGCAATTTTTCGTTGTCCGTTTGTGTCTAATTTGGAACAGCCTGCTGGAGTGTGTCTTACTAGCCTCATCAGAGGATAAACTGAAGCGCAGCACTTGACGCAAGCATTCAGAGAATAAAACTATCTTCAAACAGCATAGCCATCAGAATCACCGCAGCAGAATGCGGACAGACTCGTTCACTCATTTGCCAATAGCCCGCTGCCCGCTGAATTATATTCAATAGATTGTGGCTAGATGTCTTTTCCTCTAACGTTCTGCCTCGCGTAGTCCCATGATCGTTGAACTTCTGAAGCATTTTTCTAAATCGTTCAAGGCTGATTGTGATGTGCATGAGCTTTCTCTGGCTGTTCCAGACAGTAAATTTCCTATGAATTCTATGAGTCTATCCCTTAGGCCGAATATCAATGATGATCAACACCTTCAGCCCGTCAACTCATTTCTATTGATCGCGTTCGGTCAAGTCAAGATCCGTGACCTCTGAGAGACATGTTTTAACTAAGCTTACTGCTCATGAGGTTAAATCGATCGCATCAGTTCAGATGGACGCAAGTGAACTAGCGTCCGCCCTTCAAAGTGGAGGGGCGATAATTCACAGCGAACACAAAGGGTTATATAACACACTGTATTGTGCGAATAAAATCAAATATGTTGACCTCCTCTTAACTGTAAATCCATTAGTACTTACAAAAATGAACCGCTTACAGTTAACAAAGAAACAACAAATGAGTTCATAGACAAAATGGTTACCAGCTAGTAGTAGAGGTTTTTAGTTGATGTAAGTTAAACATACCTTACAACTAATTGTGGGCTTTCCAAATAGCCATTTCGAAAAAAGCGCTAGACTCCAGCCTCACTCTTGTTAAGACTCGTCAGTAGTGCCTATGTTTTCCATGGCAGGGATTATAGCTCAGATCATATTTTCACGAGTTAACCGTATTAACCAGTTGGCCACTGAACGTACACTAGGCGTGACGGAGTTGCCATTCACAGACGGTCAGTCAAGTTCGCTTAATTGTAACAAACACACACAGAAGTAGAACTGTGGAAACCGTTAACAATTTCGCATACTAACTCGTAACGAATGAGGACGTCAAATACGTTGAATCTAAAAGAGAATGTAGTGGCAAATAGGTCCGTGAAACATGCATCCACACAAGGTAAAAGTTAACCGTTTGTAGGGAGTAAATGGAGTTGAAATGGGAGATAAATAAAAACGAACTTTTTCGTCGTGAAGCTCTGCAGAATCAAAACGACATCAAACGACAACCCTAACTCATCCAAGTGAACATTTTGGTGTATGCGATGCGTTGTGCACGTGCGCGGCCGCCACATGCTCGTCAGGCATGGCGCACATCTGCATAACTCGCTCGATGACACTCCAGCAAGTCGATCATCCTGCCATTGTATACGGCTTTTCTAGCAGGACCATATGGTCCTTCGTGGTTGGATGTTCGTTCCTTCGATGGCGTCCTAGTTTCAGTCCACCATCCTACGGGCCAGTCGTGTCTACCATCCAGCAGTTCGGTTCAGTTAGCCCGGACTACAGTAGAATTATTCTTTTCCCGATAGAAGTAAGACAAGAGCACTTGTTGAATGTACTGATGAAGCCACAGGTGGAACTGTGCGTAGGTGACTTACTAGAGGATCTCATCTCAGATGTGTCACATGACACAGATCGTATCAGACCTCTATATTCATAGTACAGTGAGTGTGGTTTGGGTTGCATTAGGCGTTTGTGAATCACTGTTACGAGGTACTTTATGATATAAGACTGAAATACTGAAGGTTACCGCATATGCGCTCTCTTGTTGGGCAAGGCAGACAAAATTGAATGTATGAGGAATAGAAAAATTTACTCATGAAAGTGATGCTCATTCTAATAAGTAAGATGTTAGTACATGCTCTTGTGTATAGGCTTCAACCAAGTTGACACAGATATACACTGTCTTTCATACTCTTCCCATCACGACAAGTTGTATATGATGTTAACAAAGATAGATTGGGATGAGAAATTTGCATGCAAAATCTGCCATATCTAATACTCATTTGATCGAAGAAAGCGCTCAAATGAATGACAAATTCCTTACATAATAATCGGTTGTTACTTTATCAGTTAGGTGTGACTTGTTCAACGGTTTCAGGAAAAAACAGAATACAATCGTAGTAGCAGATGGCTGGATTCGATTGACCTGCCCTGAACTTCTGTCAAAGCATTGTGTACGTACTGCCAGCTACACGTTGTTTTGGTAGATATCAGTCACTGATTGTAATCCCAGGTGACCTTCGCAAGATGTCACTCCAACTGTTGGACACAATAATCCGACCAGCACGATCCGGCGAACCAAGTCTTCACTAGCCCGAAAGGTGGGCTACGGTGTCTATCACAGCGACGTATTCTATCACGAATTAGAAGACGTGAGGTCACACAGCTATTTTTGTTATTGTATGTGCACTTGGACAATGTGCAACACATTGTACTTGGACACACCCCATCAAGGTCACAAACACTTTGAACAAGCGGAAGTATCGATTCAGAATGAACGTTTATATTTCAGTTGCTGTTTCCTGAGACCAGCGACGAAAAAATCGGCTTGACTAATCCTTGTATTTTATTACCTCGTCTTTAGCCTTTTATAATTTCGTCCCAATTTCAGAAATTTCGAATTTCTATAGAACAAAATGACCTTGCTCATTTTATCGTCATCTGAACTAATAAAATTAAATCGAAGGTTATGAACGACTCGAAGTTACTGGGCAAGACAAATAGATGTCTCTCTGGAAAAGTTTGTCACCTCCCGAAAATACGGGTGTTGGAAATGGAAGCTATGTTTGTAAATCCATTGCTGAAGAAAGATAGCTGTAGCAAATTTGAATGGTCATCTTTCTCAGTGGCTGGTAACCTAATACTTTCCGGCAGTCAACTATAGGTAGCAGGGGGACAAATCATTTGACAAAATCCTCCCATTCTATATTCCTATTTTACTTTACCTGTATAGTGAGACACGTTTCATGCAACCAGGTGATTTTTCTGGAAAACTAGGGAATACATTTCATTTCTAAATGTCTACCAACCCTGGTCTTCCTACCCTGAAGTTGTATGAGTGGATGAAGGTAAGTCTTACTGTCCGCTGTTTTATGTCTTGAACCTCAAACGTAACCTGAACGCGGTGTTGATCAACCCAACTAACGCTTCTTCGGCTGCCTAGTTTTTAGCGGTGGTTACTTAGTGTGCATTGCCTATCCTATAAACCGAATATAATCTGTAAGATAGGCCATTTGATAAACGTCTAAAACCTGAGATCATTAGTTTCCGTGCGTATCGGGACGAAGATCGATCTTGCACGATTCTGACTGGCCTTATAACACCAGTCTGCCTAGATTTTTTAACTCAGGTCTTGCGAGTCATGATATAATGCAAACTAGGAATATCGTCCACAGACCACAAGATTCGATAACGGAATATTGCGCTAAGCCATAAACAGTTCTGTTCACTGATGTCAAATAAAGATTATTTAAACGGTTTCCCCAGCTTGATGCAAACTAGACCGATCCGCATTAGCGTAGTGGGGAAGAGAATGTAGGCGAAAACATCCAAAGATTCCTGAAATGTGCGACGACCTGCATAATAGGCCTTGTAACCTAGCCAGATCAGCAACCACTTGTCGACTACGGTTGTTCGAACATGCTGAGGGTGTGAGGACAGAGAGAGAGAGAGAGAGGTGGTACATACAGGGGACGCAGTTGTATTTGAACAGACAGCCCTGTCTCAGTGCGGTTACTTCAGAGTACACTAACCAGGCTCAATTAGGTGGCCTGTCACTGTAATCTCCTACGCAATGTTGAGACTCACGTGCTGCCCTATTCAGCAGATACATTGACTCAATCTGGACTAGGAAATCTACTGATCGTCCCAAAGTTGTTGATCCGGAACACAAACCATCTCACCGGAATGCTAACAGAAAAACTTACCGAAAGGACCCACCCAAAAACAGGTCTCCTAATCAAGTCGGACCAGTAAACGGCTTCAACACACCGTTGTAACCACAACCATGTTACCTGACACGCAGGTTTATGCGCATTTCAGGTCGAATCGCTCACCTCCGTCGCCCCAGCGTTTTGGCCACCACAGTTCACGATCGATGGCATCCGACTATTGACAAACATCCCAGCGTTTGACAGGGGTGGGAGCCGACATGCATCATTGAGTACAAATGGACAACGTGAAAATACGATATTTCACTGAGATAATTTTTCCTCCTAATAGTGGGCAGTAAAAAGTTGCATTGGTGAACGAAACAGATTTACGAACTGGTAAAAGTTTGACTGAAACCTAACAATCTTCCCGTAGAAACTGCGGCAAGTCACCTCTTAATTTTAGGTTTGCCTCACCTCTTGTGAACTCTGAAGCGTGGTGTTATACAGTCTTGTTACCGAAACGTTACTCGGCTCACGCTTTTCTCAGTTTCGTGGTCTCTCAGTGACCTACATTGAATGAGGTTGATTCACACAGTTCTGATCTCTCATTCTACTCTAATACAGTGTTGTTCTGTCGTACTGTAACTGGTTACCTGCATATTCTCATACATACACTTATATGCACATAATCATAGCAGTAGGCCCAATCAATGGAGCAGTTCCATAAATAGTGAACCGGGTAACTGGTGAAGGCCAGTCTCAGCAGGCACTATGCGTTTCGACAAAGAGAGTGTGTGAGAGAGAGATAGGGATTAGTTCAGATAGTTAGTCGGCTCAAATCAAAGCATGACGAATGCATGATTGACACAGTGCGGTAAGGTTGAGCCAGTCGGCTTACTCCATGAGCACACTAAGAAAGCTGCCAAGGACGCTTAACTCAGATATCCTAGCTGTTACCTAATGACCGCAACCACTTTGTCCAGGATTGTTATGTGCTAATGCGAAATGTGATCTGTTATTGATCGAAAACCTACTGAATCTAAACTGATGAACGAATCGCTTACGTTGTAGAAATGACTCAGTGCAACACAACTGAAAATTACTGTCTTACAACTAGTGGCTCTATTTACAACTTCCTTACATATTGAATGTTAAGGGGACTCAAATCCAGAAGTTACTTAAGATGATCGGCAAACTACCCATATTGCCTATTGCTCATCGTATCCAGGGGTCACTGACGTTCGATCAGAGGTATGAAGTAATGGAGTAAGTTTTCATCCGGAGGAACTTTTTTTAATCCGAAGTTACAGAGCATATTTTTTGCAGTCTAAGTAGTACGAAACTGATTAATTGCGCTTTCATTCTTGCAAACGCTAATCATGAATCTTACCAATACTTTTCCATGTAAGTCAGTTTTTAATGTTACTTGGTTTTTCTTCATAATATTTCGTTCTGTACTCCTACTGACAACTTTTAGGATTTCTCCCTCGTCTATACAGAAAGCATTCAGTGCAAGTTCGATGTGTATGTCTACAAGCAAGCCAGTGGATTAGCAATTAGTAATTCTCTAGCAGGTTTAATGAGATCGGAGATTTCGACCTGCCTAGGAAGTCCTAATCGCGGGGTTATCGATTGGAGTTAACAGGACAGTAACTGTGTCTCCTCTCGAGACGATCGGGCAACCTGATCATTACTCACAAGCGAAAGTGGTTGAGCGTTCACATATGATAATTCGGTCGTGCCTAATGTGAGGTCAATGGCGCAGTGGTAAACACGGTTGCCTCATGAAAAGCATGGCCGGAGTTCTAGTCCCGGCAGTGGCAAGGATATGCACTACTGACGAGCTCTAATGAGAGCGAAACTCGAGTCTAGTGCTTCTTTTCGAAAGGGGCCGACTGGAAAGTCTATGGGAATGCGACAGCTGCGATCAATTGTGGGTGATGTTCAACTTGAAATTGATGATCTGTTGGGAGCCACATTAATAAGCCATCTTTCTCAGAATATTCGAAGATAAATTGTTTAATTTTATTGGGCGTCATTTGCCTTAGAAATGCTACGCTGATGATACTTTAAGACTTACTCGTTGTGACCATTTTAATAGTTGAAATCCATCCACAGAAATCTGCGTCATCCATTGTTACGTAGATTAATTTCCCGAAGCGCAGATGATCCGATTGACTTGCCTTTCTACCGTAAAGTTACTCAGAGTGAACAGTATTTGCAGTTCTTTTCATTTGTGCTCATACACAGAGACGCAACTCTAATTATGTAAGTAGGGGTTTGAAGTCTGTTACTAATTGTACCTATAACGTCGCAAAATTACGTCCATTACTTTCCAACCACAGACCACACTCTATTGTCCTCATTGTACTTCCTCAGTATATCCTATCTTTTATATTATCTTCCAGTTCACCTACAGTTGGGATGACGTATACGTTGACAGACGGGACCAAAACTTGTGACAGAGAAAAACTAGACGTCAGCAAGTGGTTAGCACAAGCTATAACACAGCACAGGTAGGCATTTCAGTATCCTATCAGAAACGGGACAAATTCAAGCGCAAAACATTTCATCTCAACGTGGCATGTGATTGATTCCATCAGTTTGTTCGTGTCCCTAATACGTAACCTCAAACCGAAGATTTTGGTACTCTCCGAATTGACGTTAATCAGGTGTTCAGGCAACATCCTGTTGGCAGAAGGTGTTGACGAAATCAGTTCGGCTACCGTAAAAATAAAACGATTTGTACCTCCCCTGTTTCGTACCAATGCAACTTTCATTCGTTTATTATTTCATCGCTGTGCGACAGATCGATAGTTAGATATTTTGTGTAATATAAGAAAAAGAAGTAATAAATGCTTGCTATCATGATATCTTCCGAACGGCAGTATGCCGGAGTCAAATACTTCAAAACACTGACGATACAGTATTTTGGTTTTCTATGCGAAACCTCTGTAATTTTCTGTAATACAATAGGGGAACGTTAAAAATGATTATTTATCTCTCTTATGGGGGTAATGTTCAATACTCTGACTTAGGGACTTCAAATAAGCCTAGAAATCGTATTAGAATTGAAACCTCCCACGCAAGTAATAAGGAGAAGACCTCGTACTGGTTGCAGTAAGCAGTTCTTATTCATGAGACAAGAAGCCGAATTTATGGATGTACAACAGTATTAGGGACATCACAGTCTATCATTGGCTGATCGTATAGGCACATACAAAATCACAAACTTTACGTTAATTGGTGCAATGCGGAAAAGGGATTAACGAATAACGGAAGACGTAACATTGAGACTGTTCGTCCAATCCTGATGTAGTATCTTTAACGCGACGTTTGGATTGGCCCCCTGTTAGATCTTCTATTGTGTCGGGGTTTGGATAAGCGGTGAATCGAGTAGATTTTCGCTACATAATGGCTGTTCATGATTATCACATACATAGGTTATGTCTCATATAATGGATTATGTTCTGATGGTACTCTACAGCGTCTTGTTAGGATCCAATAACGTTCGGCCTAATACCTCTTGAAGAGCATACTCTGCTGACAAAAAGTTTTTATCAAAGTAGCAGCCAGAAGCGAATGGAATGAGCGAGCGAAAATCGGCTACCTGCTACGTTCCATTGGGAAACACTTTCTGACAGGCGGGTAACCGGGACCAAATTTTCAGAAGCTCACCTACATTTGTTACAAAAGACGCGGTAATGTTGTTCTGAAATTTCTCCAGTTGTGTTCTTGGATGCTTTGAAAATTGAACATTACCACGTTAAGGCTTTAACATTGGTCCCTTCGTTACATCGAACCGCTCTAATTATATCGGCTACAGTGTTTCTATCTGTCCGCATACAAATACACCTGTAGATTAACTAATGATGACGGAGTCGCTTTTTATCATAACATACTGCTCGTAAAGTTGTTGGTCGAAGTCACGGGTTAGCGACTGAAACGCCTGGTTTTTCGTAAATCTAATTGGTTTGTGTAACGTGCGATCGAAACCAGCAGGCGCGCACAGGTTGAATTTGAATTGTGTGACGAGGCGTGCTGCTGTGTTGTTGACGCCGTTTTAGTTTCCGTTTGTGTAAGTCGTGTGCATGGCTTACTGGGCCTTTGGCTCATGCTTGTCTGTATTGTTTCCTTTTACAGGATTGTTGTTGGAACCCTCCTTCGGAAGAACGCTGTCCCCCGGTGTCTCCACGTTGCCCCAAAATTGGTCCGTAAGTGCGACGGACAATCGGAGTAGAAGCGGCTGGCCGCATGTTACATTTTGGACCGGGCGAGAACTGAGATTACCCTCAGATGCCCGATTGCCGGTTACGCAACAACTGCAACTTCCAGTTGCACAATATATAAGCAACCTTCTTGATACACTTCGGCGGGCCCATCAGATCGCACGAACACATCTGGAGACATCCCACAGGCACCAGAAGGACTATTATGATAAGAAGGTTTTCGGAGCTCCCCTGAAGGTTGGCGAAAGAGTGTGGTTACACAACACGGTTCCGAGCCCGGGAGTCCCGGCGAAGATGCACAAACAGTGGAAAGGGCCGTATGTTGTCGAACGAATACTTTCGGAGGCAACCTGTCAGATTAGTGAACTGACAGGAACCGATAGACAGCCAATCGTGGTCCACTTCAATCGACTAAAGCCATACACACAGACCGCAGTCCGTGAAATACCATCGGATGCCCGATGTCGGGATGGAAGTTGAAGTTCCGAATGTGTTAGACATAGGTGAGGCACCGGGGACGGTGCACAGCGAAGAGGGGAATTGTGTAACGCGCGACCGAAACTAGTTAGCGCGCACGGATTGAATTAGAAGTGGTAATTATTACATGGCCGCTTTGTTCACCTTTCAGATCGCTACGTCAACGTCGTGCACGAAGACCCCGAAGCAACGGACAGTCAAACAAGCAAGGAGGACAATTGCACCTAAATGTAACTCTGTCATACCCTTGTACCTTATCCTTTTTGATTACTCTAGTACCGCTGCGTGTTGCGTAATACATCTTTGGATACAATATCTACCTGCTCTTCTGATTGTATGTTACATTTGTAGGGAAGACGAAATGATTATGCCTTATTGGCTAAACCACTGCACGTCTATGCTATCGGTTTGAGTGACATCAGTTTGTTGGCGAATACTGTGATCGAAATTCACGAGCTGTCTGCCTTGTTTTACGAGCTCTCCTGATGATCTGTTGATTGCTGGACCATATTGTTGTTTATATACGTGCAAATACTCACTTGTGCTACTTCTAGACTGTGCGGATAACCATTTATCGTTAGAGTTGTCTGCACATTCTGTATCGCATAAATTATACAGATCTTCTAGGCTCTGATTATAACTCTCTTTTTTTAACTACACCCCGTTTATATGCAACTGATTCAAGACCGGCAACATGTGCGCAGTGTGTACCATGGGTCGTTTTGCAGTGGGTTGCCCGTAACAATGTACCAACCAACGTCGTGTGCACAAAAGTTGTTGATATTACAGATTAACGCCGGTTATACCATTTTTGTTTGACTGAAGTCAGTCATATTCTGTTCTGTTTCGTCGGATTCATTCGTGAACCACGTACATCTACAGTATCGATTTAAAGTAAGTTCAAAGACAAACCGAAGATGAATCCAAAATTACCCATTCGTGCAAAGGAGATCGTTAGCGAGTCACAGCAACAGAACCTAAATTGTGCCCGGCCGAATTAAACAACTTAGATGTATCCTACGAACAGTCAGTTGTTTCGCTGGCTGATATCAAACGGCCAGCCAGCACGCTGATAGTATACGGAATATTGAGCATCGGATGTCGCGTATACACTTTCGGATTACTTAGTTTCATATTTGGAATCTGTCGCCTAGTTTTTTGGAGACAAACAGAGCAAGTGGAATCAACTCACTATCATTCATTGGTCGGCGTTACATGGTTGGTGACGAAATCTAACTTGTTTATTTTGCTGGAATACGCGTAGAATCAACGGACGTAAATCCCAAGTGTTAATCAGTAGTACAATATTGAAAATAAAGTGTACGGGCATAAAGTTGCATGCCGGTTCGACGCAGTCGTTTTCCTACCAGCTGACTTCAACCGGGGTGGTCACAAATATGCCACAAACATTAATTCTGACTTAGTTATAAGAAAAAGCCCTATATGATCGTTTCGACTACAATTGTCAAACTTGCGTAATTTCTTTGATGTAGCTGCCTACTATCTATAGATATCGACTTTCGCCGGCGGAATGTAAACGGTATTGCATCAGCTTCAAATCGCGTACTCAGTTCGTATGCCACATTGTGCGGAATCCACTTCTGTAGGACATTCGTAAAACTTAGCATCGCCGTCTCGTGTGCAATTGCCCTTACGGGGCACGATATCACGATGGGCAAGTACAGGGGTAGTGATTCGACCGTGGTGCTCACAGCCGTTCCTTAGCTGACCGCCGTCGGTTTCAACAACGCAAGTGCAACGTGGTTGTCCGGCTTAGGTAAGCTTACGTGGTGCAAGCTACAGAGTAGAGAAATTCGGATTAAAACATCAGCAATAATCAGATACCGTGCAAACTTTGCGTTGGGCTAGCTGCTGTTCTGAATGTTTTCCTCGTCCTTTCAACTTAGTGCAACTTAGTTGCTGCAAAATTTTTTATGAAAAGTGCTTGTGTAGTTGATGTTGTAATCGCAGACGTAGGAAAAAGGCATGTAACTACTATTGAGTATGGTTAACACCTTAACTGAGCACTTAAGCCCATTGATCGCATGTTGTGCAGGCGCTTGTGAATGTATCCCCATTGATCATAATCACTGTTCGGACAGAACACAGTTGGCTCAGATGACTAAGCCAGCGGCCACAAATGACCACCTCCAGCATTAAAAAATCGTCATATTCCTTGTTGGGTACGGTCAACCGGAAGCGGAACGCGATTTCAGTTCAGTGGCATGAACTCGTCCGTAGACTGTGTTGGCTGGTGTTCAACGGTTCGTCTGTCTACATATCCTCGACTTTTAGGAGAATGTCGTTCGAATGTTGAAGTGTACTGCGGACATCAGTCCATTGTGAATTTTTGGGCTCCCAGCCGATATAGTTATTGTCGCAGTTTGTCAATACGTCTAATACGTTAAACGAGTGTGTGGTGAGTCATTTTTAGAAGGTTCTTTCCCGTTTTTCCTGTCCTCTGAAGATAGCCCTCTGTTATCGTGCTTCCATCTGACCATAGAATTAGGGAAAAAACAAATTTAATGTGATTCTGAGATATTTGGCATGATTAAATTTTGTCCAAAATTTACCTGTGACCTCAATAGGAGGCCAAACGCAACAAAAGATTGATGTATAGTTTCATAAATAGTGAACCGGGTAACTGGTGAAGGCCAGTCTCAGCAGGCACTATGCGTTTCGACAAAGAGAGTGTGTGAGAGAGAGATAGGGATTAGTTCAGATAGTTAGTCGGCTCAAATCAAAGCATGACGAATGCATGATTGACACAGTGCGGTAAGGTTGAGCCAGTCGGCTTACTCCATGAGCACACTAAGAAAGCTGCCAAGGACGCTTAACTCAGATATCCTAGCTGTTACCTAATGACCGCAACCACTTTGTCCAGGATTGTTATGTGCTAATGCGAAATGTGATCTGTTATTGATCGAAAACCTACTGAATCTAAACTGATGAACGAATCGCTTACGTTGTAGAAATGACTCAGTGCAACACAACTGAAAATTACTGTCTTACAACTAGTGGCTCTATTTACAACTTCCTTACATATTGAATGTTAAGGGGACTCAAATCCAGAAGTTACTTAAGATGATCGGCAAACTACCCATATTGCCTATTGCTCATCGTATCCAGGGGTCACTGACGTTCGATCAGAGGTATGAAGTAATGGAGTAAGTTTTCATCCGGAGGAACTTTTTTTAATCCGAAGTTACAGAGCATATTTTTTGCAGTCTAAGTAGTACGAAACTGATTAATTGCGCTTTCATTCTTGCAAACGCTAATCATGAATCTTACCAATACTTTTCCATGTAAGTCAGTTTTTAATGTTACTTGGTTTTTCTTCATAATATTTCGTTCTGTACTCCTACTGACAACTTTTAGGATTTCTCCCTCGTCTATACAGAAAGCATTCAGTGCAAGTTCGATGTGTATGTCTACAAGCAAGCCAGTGGATTAGCAATTAGTAATTCTCTAGCACGTTTAATGAGATCGGAGATTTCGACCTGTCTAGGAAGTCCTAATCGCGGGGTTATCGATTGGAGTTAACAGGCAGTAACTGTGTCTCCTCTCGAGACGATCGGGCAACCTGATCATTACTCACAAGCGAAAGTGGTTGAGCGTTCACATATGATAATTCGGTCGTGCCTAATGTGAGGTCAATGGCGCAGTGGTAAACACGGTTGCCTCATGAAAAGCGTGGCCGGAGTTCTAGTCCCGGCAGTGGCAAGGATATGCACTACTGACGAGCTCTAATGAGAGCGAAACTCGAGTCTAGTGCTTCTTTTCGAAAGGGGCCGACTGGAAAGTCTATGGGAATGCGACAGCTGCGATCAATTGTGGTGATGTTCAACTTGAAATTGATGATCTGTTGGGAGCCACATTAATAGCCATCTTTCTCAGAATATTCGAAGATAAATTGTTTAATTTTATTGGGCGTCATTTGCCTTAGAAATGCTACGCTGATGATACTTTAAGACTTACTCGTTGTGACCATTTTAATAGTTGAAATCCATCCACAGAAATCTGCGTCATCCATTGTTACGTAGATTAATTTCCCGAAGCGCAGATGATCCGATTGACTTGCCTTTCTACCGTAAAGTTACTCAGAGTGAACAGTATTTGCAGTTCTTTTCATTTGTGCTCATACACAGAGACCGCAACTCTAATTATGTAAGTAGGGGTTTGAAGTCTGTTACTAATTGTACCTATAACGTCGCAAAATTACGTCCATTACTTTCCAACCACAGACCACACTCTATTGTCCTGATTGTACTTCCTCAGTATATCCTATCTTTTATATTATCTTCCAGTTCACCTACAGTTGGGATGACGTATACGTTGACAGACGGGACCAAAACTTGTGACAGAGAAAAACTAGACGTCAGCAAGTGGTTAGCACAAGCTATAACACAGCACAGGTAGGCATTTCAGTATCCTATCAGAAACGGGACAAATTCAAGCGCAAAACATTTCATCTCAACGTGGCATGTGATTGATTCCATCAGTTTGTTCGTGTCCCTAATACGTAACCTCAAACCGAAGATTTTGGTACTCTCCGAATTGACGTTAATCAGGTGTTCAGGCAACATCCTGTTGGCAGAAGGTGTTGACGAAATCAGTTCGGCTACCGTAAAAATAAAACGATTTGTACCTCCCCTGTTTCGTACCAATGCAACTTTCATTCGTTTATTATTTCATCGCTGTGCGACAGATCGATAGTTAGATATTTTGTGTAATATAAGAAAAAGAAGGAATAAATGCTTGCTATCATGATATCCTCCGAACGGCAGTATGCCGGAGTCA
>LOND01001815.1:0-39861 GCA_014220965.1 Paragonimus kellicotti | reverse complement strand
AAAAGCACGAATATAGATTATTGAAAGTACTCCGACTACCCTGATACCACCTGATATCATCAGACGACTGTCAAACAGGTCAGCCGTCTGATACTCAAACACTAGGAGATCACAGTGTGATTGGTGTATTCAAACTATCTAACCAATTCCTTCGGAAGTTGTCATTCATGGAGCTTCTGTTGTCCGAGACCAATAAAACTGTATTCCCAGACTGCTGTTTGAACTGCGTCGGTGCTAACCTTCGGATAGAGCTAGTCCATTCATCCTTAGTCTGGCGGGTTCGAATCGTGCAGTGTTTTCCTGACATGAGCATATGTTTGAGGTTATAAGTTGATTAGAACCTAACCCTCGAATTTCACTTAATTTAATGAACATTTCTGTAGTACCTTTACCTCACCTAATAGGGGCAGCCAACCGAAGCAGAGTAGTAGTGTTGTGGCTTATGTTCTACTGTACAGTCACGCTAATCAAAGTTGCATCGTTTCCGTCTCAAAAGAAGTGATAAGTTGTGAGTAGAGTTAGATTTATATAGAAATTACACACCTCATCACTAATCTAAACCAAAACGCAAATAACTGTCTATCAAATGATCAGTCCGATATTCGTTTTTTAAACGAAGCATCCGATTGGATGGAAAACTGTACTGCCACATCTCACAGTATTTTTTATGCCTTTCGTTCACTGGTGGATCATTCGAATGGCTGTTTGTAACGCTTCGTATGTAACTGCTATCAATCAGTGATAGTCTTTTTTTTCACGGCTGGCGTGGTTCTAAGAATTACCAAGAATCACAGATTGTAATCTCAGACCGTTCGAGTTGTTATGACCGTATGCTTTTAGTAAACATGTCATTTTTGTGGATGCTAGAGAATGAGGGCATGATTATAGCTACTGAATAATCGCAATGGTGACACGCGTGAAACGTGGACTGAAGGATAAGTTGAAGATCTACACTGCAAGTAGATATGAATGAAAACGGCAAGAAGAGTACTGATGATGATGAGGAGTAAAAAAATTCCTTGAGGAACATCAGTATTTCTAACAATCCGTCTGAGTAGTAATGGAGCATTTTACACCATATGAACTTTCACTCACTGTCTTATTCGATCTGGTGATGAAATATTTGTAAGTTGAACAGTGTGGCACGGAGGAAACTCTAAAGCAACAGTATTCAGACACAGAGTCACAATTCTCCTCAATCGTCGAGGATATATATATATATATATATATATATATATATATATATATATATATATATATATATATGCAGTCAACGATTGAGGACATTTTCGTTCAAGATTTGGAGGCTGTTTGTGCTGGGTTGTTTTCCACGCCTGGTTGTTTAACCTGCAACTATTGTAGTCTCTCTCAAAATGTCTCTAACCAAAGACCATCTCCCTATAAGAATCATTTCTGTCATTCGTCAGAATGTCCGTAATTACAAGAGATAGGCCTGCATCCCCTATAAAGGCCACCCCTCCGCAAAACGTCCGTCGGACCTACTGAAGTTTAACATGATAATCGTTTTTGGCTGCTTTGATGTCCAACAGTGCTTTTCTGAAGACCATCGACACGCACACAGCTACAGCGCGGTTATCAGAGCGATACTGACAACAAAACATGCAGCACATCATACGCTATTGTCAAAAATGAGGTTTACAGTTATATTCCACTCTACTTGGTTGACGCACGAACGCTTACGTGCACGTAACAACTCGATAGAATTTATAGGGAGAGTTGAATTCAATACTTTTCCTGGACGTGCGCCCCAAGATGGTGAACTTTTATAACTACGCCTTTCTTAGAATTATGCACTAAGCAAAACAAACCCCCAGGAACTACACAGAAAATAATGTTTGAGGCCTGAACCAGATTCATTCCATCCTCAGAAGAAACTCTACGGTGACCTTAACCGATCGAACTCAACTTGGTTACAAAATGACCGCAGGACGGATTACTAAAGCAAACACAATGTTGCTTCTGTAGACTTTTCTTATATCATTCTGGATACGGTGTTTCCAGTAAAATTCCCGACAGTCAGAATCTTGACCATCGAAATCCCTAAAACTCATGGTCCCACCGATTCACAATCCCGACAATTCACGATTACGATGGATTAAAATCCTGTCAGACCAATATTTCAATCTTCAAAATTCAAACATCATCGTGACAACAGTGATTTCGAATGTGCAGCGACAGTTGTTTCGTTAATGTGCATGTCATTGCAGGAATAAGTTTGAGCAGTTACATTTGAAATAGTGACAAAAGCAGGTTGGGTGTGACCCATCGATCGACATTCAGTGTGTGATGAATAATGCCCGACTGTATTAAAACGAATGGCTACAATTAACTACTATGGTAGCCAACACGTGATAATGATTCATATTCCGTTTTTGTTGATCGTTCCTGTCTTCGGAACGTGGTTATTCTTCCAAGATAACAACGGCAGGTTCAGCAATACCTTTTCCTGTTGCCCTTGTCTTAGTGATGACGACCATCCACATTTGTTTACGTGCCAGAGATGAGTATCGGACGGGCACATACTGGTGTTTCTTTTTACCATGAGGGGAGATTTACGGAAAGGACAGCAGAAAGCGAATAACCAGGCTGAATGCATGGTTCGTTATATGCCTGTCCCAAACGGAAGAAAGTGACAATTGATGGTGAAACAAGAATTTAAATCAATGACGATGTCCATGAAGATCGATCAATTACGGACTAGCTTTGCGGCATCGTAACTAATGATTTTGCGATAATCCTAAATTCCAGGACAATAGTTTGCAGACCACAACATGCTATAGTTTCGGGTCCTCCAAGTCTAACGAGACGACTACAATCAACCATGTGTGTTCTGATTGCCCTAATGTCGTTCGTTCACCAACTGCCAATCAGGAGAGCCCTCCTAGATTCATACATTTTAAAAACATAATGTGATTGGTTCAGCGCTCTTTCACATTATCAAAACAATCGCCTAACATAGTACTATCTATAGAAGAACTTATGGCTCAGATTAAAATGGAAGCTGTATTCACAGCTTCCAGACCCCTATTTCCACTACATCGAGGCTAACATTGCGCTCGGGATAATTCATTACTTGCTATTAGTCTCACGAGTTCGATTACTACAGATTCATTTTAATAAAACCACAAGTTTCGTTGAAACTGATTGTCTAGTTTCTGTTGATCGTGATTAAGTGTCAGTTATTGCAAACTTCTGTTGGTAAGGTGAGATAATGATATCTGTCTGGCGTATGAATTGACAAGAATCTAAACTGCCTGAATTTTCAATCGTAGGAATTTTGATCTGTCGAGCTTTTAGCAGTCTGTAATTATTATGTGTTCAACGAACGTGTTTATCATTCGTTTGCTTCGGTTTTCAGGAAGGGCCTGACAACATTAGCAAATTTGTTACTGGAAAAGTGGGTGAAGTACCAGCTGAACTTGGATTCATGAAGTTCACGTTCAGCAACGACGGTTGTTTAAATTTCAGCCGCAAAATAGCATTCGTTGTGCAAACCAGTATGGTAAATCTTCGGAACTGACAGACAGAGCAGCTGACCATTGGCTTCACGGAGTTCAAACCAGTGATGACTATGAACGGGAAGATATTTTTAACCGTGAATATATCTAATTAGTGTACCGTTGTGTACCAGGTAAAAGGTCATTCTGAAGAATGAATGAGTGCTCTGATGAAGACGTCAAAGGAACAAGCAACGGAGGTCCATTATTATAGGAAGGAGCTCCAAACCTAGATGGTTCTATGATCAATCTTACCTTGGAGTCAGCTGAAGAGCGTAAACGTTAAGAGCCAAGGGAACTGAGTACTGATTTATTATCGCGAAAAACAGACACATTATTTTGCTTTTAGCAACAACAACGATCAATCCAGACATTTCGCCTCCAGACGCTACTTGAAAACAGCAACTAATGTACACTGACGGCATCCAGTGACTGAGGCTAAATTAAAAGATGTTGCTGCAAAGCAAGCTAAGGATGCTGGATGAAAGCTTGATGGTGAGCACTGCTGCAACTTATAATCTCTCTGTTTTCATTCTACAGACAGCTTACGATCCTAGGTGCAATAAGGTGGATCGGTATAGCTTGATAGACACTAACTGAGGCTTTGATTATCTTCCGCATTTTGAAAGATGAAGCGAATATGGAAAAAGTTCATGTGCTTATTATCGTCGGGCTTTATACTGGAGAATTTTACGGAAAGTTTAAGTATGAAGAATAAACCAAATGCTGATCGATAGATTTTTGAGATACCCACTGAAATACCTCTGCTGGGAACGGTAAATTTATTGAGGAGAGTGCGGCAGTCACTGTGGGATGCATTCACAAATGTGCAGTGGGTGTCAGAGATTTCGTTTTACTAACTGGGCACCTAAAATTTGACACAAATTAGTCGCCATAAGTATTGGTATGAAAGTATATGATTAGTTGGGTCTGGAACTCCAGTGTTAGAAAAAGTACATACAAACAACAGCAAGTACAGTTAACACCTTAACTGTACAGTTCCTCCCGTGTACCGTGCATTACTGATCAATGTGTATCTACTGTTCGTATGTGTTGTCCAGTATGAACAAGGCTGAACCAGTCGACCAACCCAGTGGCAACAATGTGACGGACTTATTAGCTCTCAAAGCGGTCGGGCAATCGGAGCAACACTTACAAGCGAACGTGGCTAGGGGTTTGCATATGATAATTAAATCGTGTCTAATATGAGATCACTGGTGCAGTGGTCAACACGGCTGCCTCATGAAGTCATGACTAGAGTTCGGGTTCCGACCGTGGTGAGGATATATACTGCTGATGAGCTTTAAAAATAACGAAATTAGAAGTAAGGCATTTATTTTCGAAAGAGGTTGACGGAAAGTTTATGAGAATGTAGGTGATGTTTAATTCATGTACCCAAATGACCTAATTGTAGTATGACATAAAGGAACTTCAGCTGAAAAGACAGAAAAAAGCAAAGCCCTCCTTGATCATTTTTTCAAGATTTGAAAGACGGTGCATTTTGACTGAGACAAAGTTAGGCTGCGAATTGAACTCTTAGTATTGGTCATCGTGTTGCATAACATGCACTTTCGTTTGTGAATAGTATAGTGCATACGTTCGGGAATTAACGGAGCAGGTCTGAACGTCAGCAAGACGAGTGACCTGAAAGCGACTATTGGAACCGTGTGTATGCACTATGTGGGACGTGTCACCAAGGCGAATGACGATGCACTGCTGCCCAATGTGTGCGGATACACGTCAGCCATGCAAATGAGTGTACGCGTTTGTTGTCCCATGTTTTCACACAACTTGCAATTTTTTTCGTGTAATAAGCAACCTCCAAGCCAAGCATCTTTTACGGTCACAACAACCATAGTAACAGGTTGAAATCAATTATTTTTAGGAGGAAACATAAGAATTCAGTTGCAGGTTTTTTTTTGCTAAGCCTTCATAGTTAATAAATTATGAGTAAGCGTGTGAAAACAAGCCGTGAATAGATTATACGATCACCCCAATGTATCAGACTGATAGGCTGACCCAATCTTAGCTGTCCATGTAAACGTCAGGTGTCTTGTGAACAGGGAGCACGTTACCACATAGTTAATATTACAGTTGCCTGGCCATTTTACCAGCGGTTTGCATGTGGACTTATTATCATTTGTCTAGCATTTTATATCATACTTACACCGTCCACACGTCCATGTCACGAAGATAAAAACCCATCGATCGATTAGAAGGAAAAGAAAGAGGAATCCGGAGGGTAATCCAACGTTGATGACACCAGTCTATGTGAAGCAGGTTCTAGCACCACAGGGTCAGTCAAATGTAGTTAATCAACACTCCAGTATGTGTTGCATTCCCGCGAGGACCGCAAGTGACAACGTTCAGGAAGAAACTAATCTGTCTGAAGTATAACAGTCAGCGATATCAACAAACGATCCCGCATACATCGTTGGTGGCGTATTAAGCTGTTTGGTTCTCTCGGAACAAAGATCATCTGCTAACATATATGTATATAAGTTCTATGAATAGGCGAATTAATAAAGCTCGAAGAGTTAGAATAACAAAGAAGAGATCAATCGTTTTCTAAACATGCACTGCGCTGCTTCTTTTGTGTCCACGCTAGAATCAGCACACAACCACAGTTAATTCCAACCCAATATAATACTGTACTTCACATTACTCACGGGCTACCTAAGACACGACAGTGGCTTCAACACTACCGGGTGATCGGTCAGTTTTATCTGCCATTGTTTGCATACCAATACGCCTTTTCAAGTAGTCAATTGAACCAACTTCGGTAGAGTACTGGTTGAACTTTTATTGCAGATAATGGTCCAGAATATCCATGTTCACAAATACCGGTGTACGTGTGAACTGTCCTTACCATACCACATAAATGAGTGAACGGCTAAATAATCTTAAATAGTCGAACCAGCAAATATCACGGAATATAACGTGCAAATTCATCACAATTCCTGAAATGTTTATTCATACCCGTATCTCCCTTGTCTGCAAGCCAGTTTCGTCTTATCCGATCAAAATAAACACAGTTCACCGTATACATAGAAAGGAACTTCTACGTTATCCATTCCGTTCTGTTGTACCCGGTTACCATATGTGGGTTTGACTGTACCTATGGTGAGTCCGGGATGCCATACTCAAAACATGGACGAATGAAACATTCGCTACACCGGCAGCGTCACAGAGCCCAGCGACTGCGAGTGCACAATGCATCAACGAGACTGTGATGCGAAACAAACAGGTTGCCAGTGTACTAAGCTGAAGGGGTTAGTGCCTGCTAGCTATTACATCCATCGGTGTCATGTTCCAGGTTGGGGATTTGAGAACTATATGTGATGACTGTTTGGTCGTCCAAAGTAATCGTTGTTGTACCTCTGATCAGCCATTCAAGTAACGTGGGTGGTGAAGGCTCGGTTAGATGACTGCTGGGAGTCGGCTGATGTGGAGTGTAGATGACCGGGAACGGTATTAATGTTGTTCACAGAGTTGTCAGCATGAGATTAGGTACAGTTTGGTTATCTGGTCATGGAATATCAGTGTAATGTCAAAGCCCTAATAAGACGTTATAGTTGCAGGCACAACGACCGTGAAATGATGGCATCATCGACGGTCATGTAACTCTAAAATCGAGGGAAAAATTAAGACCTCATGATAGAGAATGTAATCAATTTTGTTTAGTCTACAAAGTTACCACAAAGATGTGTTGCATAACTGAAAAAATCACCACTGGCGTGTTAATGATTTTTTCAACCTGATACTAAAATATATGTAAATAAGGAGAACTCTTCTTTTAGGATACGTGAAAAATTAACATATTTCCGATCGAAAATTAAACAATACTGGTCCATTTTCTTGAATAAAAATAACTATCCGACACGACATATTTCCAGTTGGTTTCTAACAGAAGTACATTGCTGTTGAAGCCGAATTAAAATATTTTCAGAGTTTTGAGATATATGCGCGAATACTTCCGTTGTTAGACAATAAGTGAGTGTTAACCAATGCGGACATGACATAACAGAAGTAAGCCTCTCGCCCTATATCCGCCGAGCACTTACACAGTTGGCAGCACCCGTTACAGACTAGGCTGTTACAGTGAACGAAGCTAAATGATACCTGAGCATAGCATTCACCACAAGTGGCTTGCATTGCACCACTTTTGGTTCCACTTACTCACCCAGTATCCAGTGTAAACCCAAAGGAATAAGATCACGAGGCATTTGTGGTCCAAATGGTCAATTCTGGTTAGTCAGTTAGTAGACTAGCATGAACCGAAAACCCTCAGGTCTTGGAAACGCAAACCTTTTGAGAACCTCCAGTAGTAAGATCTAAGTTGGGATGAAGCATATTGAGAGTGTGAAATATGACATAGTTCATTACAGAGGTGCATATTATTGCAATCCAGATGGTATTACGCAGAAAACCAGAGAGGGGGAAACAAATAAAGACTTCGTTATACAACTTATCAACAAA
The DNA here is from genome assembly GCA_014220965.1 of Paragonimus kellicotti. Lineage (NCBI taxonomy): Eukaryota > Metazoa > Platyhelminthes > Trematoda > Plagiorchiida > Troglotrematidae > Paragonimus > Paragonimus kellicotti. The sequence goes on along the minus strand of LOND01001815.1, from coordinate 31,864 downwards.
GCTGAGGAAACGAAAGAGGAGAAAGTCATTATGGTCCTACTTTCTGAAAATGAAAGCGGATGATTTAACAATCGACGGTGGTCATTGGAGAAAACGAACGGAATAGTAGATATAACAAACATAATCTACTTGCGTTAAACTTACTCGCCGCCTCCTCGCTGACGGTGTACTATGAGTGTGTTGATGACCAAACAATCCGGGACGTAGCTGAACTCATCGCAGCGTCCTATAATTCATGTCACCACAGCCTATGGTATCCATGGTTGTTTTGTATACGGCGCGGTTGATTTCACGGTTGCGCAACAGTTGCCCACTGAATATTCAGATGTTCGTCCGGGTCGTATTCCTCCAGGCAATTCGGTTCAAAGCTAAATCCACTCAAGATCTAAAATCGAAATTATAACTCGAAAGACTTACCTGGATAACATGATGGTATTTCCGTTTCTGATCAGCAAGATTTCGTTTACCTGTTTTCAGTTACGCGTACAACAGTTGTTTCAGAATCCGTTCGTTGCCTATTCTACGGACATGTTCTAGCCAATGAAGCTGGTTTAGTATCAACATGAGTTCATTTCTTTTTGTCTGTATAATGAAATGCATCAGTGTTCTATACCATTCTGATCAGCGAATGTGCAAGATGCGTCTCAGGCGTTGCAAGTGAGAGTGGATCATATTACTGCGCATTCGGGTGATACAATGTTCAGGTTTCACTACCATACAACAGCGTCCACAACTGCCGACAGTATCGTGTAAATTCTAATCATTTTTATCGTTTTTTCAGACGTCTTTTCCAACTTGGAAGTTAGTCCTATCAGTCAGACCGTTTAAATCAGAATTAGTAGAATTGCCGGTTTAAGGGTAACTGATTAGTTTATCCTAATTCATCAGGAACGATTCAACACACATGTTGCAATGGGAGCAATATGACCGCGGTGACCAGACGAAATGACCTTCAAAGATACGTTTTAGAATATGCTGTTTACACAAGGAAATCACTGACCACCCTTAAGTAAAAATGAGCGTCATTCTAACCAACGTTATGATCATATGTCCATCGCAACGACCGTAATTTCCTGTTACCACGTAGACGTGGTCACTGTGATCGATTAATGTGATATATATTCTAGACTATAAAATGAAGTTGTGAGCATTTGAAAAAACCTTACAATCTGTCTACATTGTTGATGAAGTAATCGAACGTCCGGTTGAACCAAACGGTAGGGCTCTTTAATCGAGGTCGTGAAAATGACAGAAAATTGTGGTTGTCGTATGAAACGCTTAAACTGTCAGTTTGTGATCGTGTGCAACGACCGAGTGATACAACATTGATGGAACGGATGAAATCCTATTTTGCTTGATGCTAGCAAATTAATGATTCAGGTTTTTGTTACACACAAGAATCCAGGGTAGTAACCAGAAGTGGTTCTAGTACCATTATTGATCGGGACTGAAATCTGGCAGCTTGTTGCAAACTAGTTCATTCCTCTGTCAGCTGTTTACTCTACGGATTAAATTTGCCGTAACGGAAATCTTGTAAAAGGCCATAATTGGTCAGTAGGATTGTGCTACCGGCAAAATGGTATAAACGGCAGCACACTAACAATATGTTCCGTCATCTAATCACCGTTGTTCTTAATCCTGATATGAAACGCTATGAAACCTGTGGAACTAGAACTGAGAAGTTAGGTCGATAAAAACCATACCTGGTCTAAAAAACTACGGGTTCGAACCAATCAGCTCATCGATTCTTTTGTTGTTAGCAATATGAAATAACATAGTTCGTTGTAGTAAGTATGCGAACAGAACTGACTCATCTGCACCAGTTGATCCTTCAACTCTTGATATGAACATGGACATGAACAGCGATACGCCTTTTATATGACGCGCTTAAAGCGGGATCCAGTCGACTTCATGAACTCGAAAGCTTCCTTTGAACTCAGGAGTCGATTTTTCCCGTCTCTGATTTCAGTACTCCGCGTCCCCAAAGATCAAACACCTTGGACATAGTCAAGTGTTTACAAGCGAATCCATCCACCATAACCAAAACAATGCTGAAAGTCTTCCCTATCTCCAGTATATGCAAACATCAGTCTTCTCTCAGTAATTTTCTCATAAGCCGCCCTAAACAGAATTAACTTTCAATGGACCCTCTTCGCCATCGGTACTCAACAGTCTGACGTTTGGTTGTATATCAGGTGGTCCTTTGTACGGTGACAGAGCTTATGTGACGGACTTTACTCGAGTGACAAAAATTTAGCGGCAGTTCCTTGTTTCTGTTTGGTCTTTTCTTCAGTCGTAGCGAGTGACCCACCAACAAAAACCGCGAAAGCACAGTGAAAATAATGATAAACTTAAGAGTTTAATAAAATGGTGTAGTAAGATAGTTACAAATGAGAGTGCTATGGAATTTCACACTCATCTTTTCAAACCTTCGTCTTAGGAACAACGGATGAAAATCGACAGCATCGAAATTCAGTATTAGTGTTTTTGAATGAGTCTGGTGTCCACAGGCCTAGGGATAGCAATGTGTTGACGAGAGCGTGACGTCATCATGTGTCCATCTGCCGGAATGACACGATTACAACCAACCACAAGTGAGGTGTCATTGACTCGACCAGTGTCAAAGCGGTGGGCCCTGTGCGACTCAGGCATTGACAGAGGGGTGGGGGGTGGGCTGGTGTCTGCTTGTCATACCGTACTTAATTGCCATACTCATTACCACCTATAGGAGGTGCTAGCTGAAAGAGACATGGGAACACGATAGTTGCGATCGCTTATGAGTGACATTCACTCTAAATACACCGAAATCGCCTATCACGCGTCAGTAATTTTAGAAGTGAATGTAGTATCGATGGCTTTCAGTCTCCTGTTTCTAGTACGTTGAGGCTAGTATTGAACTCGAGTCGACCCATTCTTTGTCGACGATTTCGAGTAAACGAAACAGCTGCGGTCACGTGGGTATGGCTCAGCGACCGGTACAGTTATTTTTCTTCAAACTAATCCTCGAAAAAACGACTGAGTGAGTGTGAACAACTTCTTGCGATAAAGGAATGAACGAAATGTCTAATAATCCCTACTGTACTCACGCGAACAGGCTTTTGACTGTAGATATGAAAAGTAGAATGGTGTGTAAGCTTTAATATATTGTTACAAGATCTCTTTGTAAAGTCCAGAGGACGCCACCCAGCAGTAGCACAATATTCCTGCTCCGAAGAAGACACCTCTACAGGGGTGAGCAAAATCGCTCTCTTTGCAACAGTTTTCTCTAAGGAGGAGTAGACTAATCCCACCGGAAAAGCTACGCGGAAATTCTTGTGGATACAGTTTAGTCAGCTGAAAAATCAATTTTTCTGTCGTTGTATGTGTGTTTCTGATCGATTCCACTTAGGACAGGAGGTCCAAAAGCGAACTGAGTGCAAACGTTCACTGTTTGTTAAAGGAAGCAAACCCGGTGTCCTGTTTTTTGAATATCTTCAAGTTAAATATCACTTGTTACCTGCTTTAATTCATCATCGGAAAGACCGGATAGCAACCTACCTATTATTGCATATTTCGTGAGTGTTAGTCATCATGTCAGTCAGAGAACTTCGGTGATATCAAAATATTTCTTACAGGCGTTGCGATGTGCAATTGCTCCCAAACTGTTTTTCCTTTATTATTCCTTTCCTCAACCATAATTTTATCCTACAGATACAATGATCGCTTCAAGTCGAAGTCAAACGTAACGATCATTTCAATTTACACAGTGCAGTTTCAGGTGTTCGTGAACTAATGAGCCACTCGAGCATGCTGGCAGTTGTTGTCAGCCTGATTCACACTTTCTTGTTCTATACTATTGTCGTTGCCAAGATAACCTTCTGACCGTTTAATAAATCTGGGTAATTGGTCGTAGTTCATCTTTGTTATTTGCCCTTGGTTAGTGGTAGCTAGTAACACAATCAGTTTTGCCCATCTCGCGTGGATAATTATTCTAACCGATGGTGTTGCTCTCGAACTACATAGAGTAGCAACGCTTCACTTTCTTGTTGTACACCATCAACATGTGAATCAGTATAAGTAGTCTGTAGACAACATTCTATTGATCTTTAGGTGCCACTATCATATACTCAAAAACCGATATCTATCAGACATTAGCTGAGTATGGTTTAGAAACAAAACTTTCGCTATTTGAAGATTTTCTATCTAAGAAGGTTTCGATAGGACCAAACAAAATCTTTCTACTATAGAAAAAGTTTCGTTATCAAGACTCTTTCTAAAGATAGATGGCTGTATATAGGTTTATAAAGTGCACAGTCTCAGTTACCGTGTGTCTGAGGCTTGTAACCTAAATGTTTCTGTAATGCTGCCACCCCTACAATTCTCATCACCTAGACTCACAGTTGACCCATACCTAAGAATTCTTGCTCCCAGTATTCATACCTGACCTTCTGTTCTTTGCTCAGTCCCACAATAGTCCGTCCGCAGTACAAAAAGAGAGCTGCACTAACGGTTTGTTAAGACTTATGAATATTTTACAAAAGCTTCACAATTATAGGATCCCCTTCAACATTTCGCATACTGTAATTGTTCAAAAGCACAATGTGAATCAGTGGTTAATCGGTGAAATCAGACTCGGTCGGTACGTCGCACCGTTCGACACGAATGAGTGATCTTGAGATGTCGGATGGAGCACAGGTGGTTCGGTTTCCAATTTAGCGCGACGCCACGATGTAGAAACACAGCTTGTTAGATGTGACATACTGGTGACAATTCATTTCTGAACGTACTTGGTTCATATTGTTCAATGCAGCCTTTCAGTTTCCTATGTATACAAAACCCGCTTCAGAATCGTTTGACCATCCAGTCAGTTACATATATATGGGAGTTAATAAATCACCCACTTCTCTTGTCTATTTAACTGGGATAATTACACGCTGTAACAGAAGAACACAATTTGACACAGGTATTCCAAACCAGTCAATGAAGAAAATCTCAAAAATGGTCGCGACTAATCTATAGACCACACAGCAAGCGTGCATCACTTGAATTCTCCAAACCATATGTCTTCGACTCACTAGTCAGTTGTACTTTGGGAGAGCCAGTAAACGGCTTGAATACACGTCAGACGAGGTGTACACATACGCTGCCGTATGGGTGCAGTGTAATGAAGTAATGACACAGTGACGCATGAAATGTCATCTTAGTGTCAAGCCCAAGTGGTCATTGAAAGTGGTTAATTTCTAACTCCCCTTGTCACCAGACAACACTTAACGAAATCTCGACAAATTAATGTGACTTGCTGATGGTCGCAAATGAGCCAAATGCTTTCAGAATTCATGATAGGTCCATCTGCATATGTAAGGAGCAAGGTGGGAGAATGACCCATGATGTAAGCTAAACGAGATAAACACAGGCTGTTGATTGCCATTTGATTCGACGAAAAGTTGTTCAGTGTTGAAATGAACACCTGCGTGGTGTGTTACAAGAATGTCCATTGCAGGATTACCGGCGGATGTAAAAGCCCATTTTCATCAGTCATGAATATGTAGTGGACAAGTGGGCATACGCTAGACCCTCGTCCACTAACAATTTAAAGCGCCTTTCCTGTAGAGCATTCGAAACGTAGTCCCAACAGGCATCGAACTAGAGAACGCATTGAGGTTTAGAAACAAACCGTATATTTCCAGCAATGTTTGGAAATATGATAAGTAGTTAGCTCTAGCCTAGTCTGGGACCAACGGCAGCAACCAAGAGAAGAAAGAAAAGAAGCGCGAGGTGGGCTACCGCCCACTCGGCGGCACTCAAAAGCGCGCCAAGCGAAAAGTGCGTGGAACCTTCGAGTGCGTTAAACAACGCTCGAAAAGGTTCGGGCTAAACGACCTTGAAGAATGGAATAGAAGATGAGTCGTTAGGAAAAGGACAAGCGTTCACTGCGTGCAATTAGTTGCACGACTGAAGAAAGTGGCACTGAGTTCATATCAGGCCTCCTATAGCAGGCGTACACAGAATCATGCGTACAGAACAACAAGCGGGAAAACATGGTTGCAGCCGGGATCCTTAGAGAAGCCACACGACCGCTGGTCACTACAAATATATTCTCCCTGCTGAGACCAACGTCCCACAGATATCTCATTGGAATTATATGAAACTCATCCAAGAGAAAAGGTTTTAGCCAAATGATCTATGGTATATGGAGGTTGTAAAAGTATCTTCCAAAATGGTGAGCTGAGATTCAGCAGGAGATCAGTTACATGGGAACAATGATGACTTCAGATACACGACTAGTTTGAATGAAATTGTTACACTGGATGGTATGCGAAATGAGAATTCCTAATTGGGTAGGTGGGATCAGTTGTAAATGTCGTATTGTAGCGAAAAGGCGTCCAATAAAGCACAATCTTTATTGTCCAACTCGCTGGTTCTCATGCCACGCGCGCGCTCGCGTTTATGAACCGGAATTCCAGTCCACAACACAGCGATGTTTTCCACTCACACGTCAGGTGTAGTTCCGCCTGGTTTTGGGCGTGTGGCTGACGCCTTTTGTCGTGGTTTTTCGCCTGTCACTCCTCGTCCGTTGGTCCGATCTCGTTGGGCGATGGCTCGTCCGGTCGCTCGTGTTGTCCGCAATCTATCCACTGTGGGCTTTGACCGTATTTCACGACCGCGTCGAGATATTCCACTGAGTGTTGGAATAATCGTGCCTCCGATCTGGTCATCCATCCCATTTTGCCTGCCATGTCTCGTCCGTTGGTCCGATCTCGTTGAGCGATGGCTCGTCCGGTCGCCCGTGTTGTCCGCGATCCGCTCGCTGTGGGCTTTTGGACGTGCCTCGCCCCGCGTTGAGGTATTCCGCCGAGAGTTGGAATACTCGCACCTCCGGTTTGGTAATCCACTACAGTATCACGTCACGTGCACGGGGAAGATGGTCGTCCAGTGAAAATGTCTCTATGCCTGTGTCCCCTTTCTCAGGCGCGTGGCTCTTCCTTCGTGAAATGCGTGTTGGACCGGCTACCTCGTTATCTTGGTCTACACTCGTCAGACAAACTCTGATACGTACTTGTTCGACAAGTGCACCATCCTGCTGGGGTCTCTCGGTTCTTGATGGACTAGAGGAGCGTTTTCAAGCTAGAATGGGATAAATTCACTCAACACTACATAGAGTAACCCGCGAGGATCGTTTCAAAATGACGATTTAAGACGTTGGAACAAGACGGAATGATGTGACCCAACTAATTCCCGCCAGAGAACCAGGTGTTTAAAAGTTCCCATAATTTTGTTGCAATCACTTTTGCGACCTCCCACATTGACTCATTAAGAATAAAACGTTGTCCAGTTGTGTTTCGTTTTTGTGATAATTACCTCCGTGAGTTGTTATACAACAGCAACCTGTGAGATACTGTACGGTCTTACGATTACGTCTCGTGGCTTACTCGCAATAACTAGTGAAACCATACATCACGTGCAAACAGAATGTGTAGGGCTACTTCCTATAGTTTACATTTCTCAGTTGGTGCTAACCAGTTTCGTCACGTGTAGTTGATTCTTCTATCTATCCTCTTGATTAATTGGGTTGCCCATTGCAACAGGTTGTCTTATTTGTACGGCCAAACGTTGCTTAGTTCTTTCGTGTCGTTGTTACGACAAAAACGAAAGAGGTAACGTCTGATAGGGATTGTTTAATGTAGTGTGCTTACTCAGTCGCATCGGTACAACGTGATATGAGAATAATAATTAACGGGTATAGGTGACTTTGGTCAACCGGACGTGAGACAGAAGGGTTAATCAGGATGCGTGAATAAGTGCATATCATATAGATGTAGTACGTCTGTGGGACAGAAATAAATCAATGGAATGTCAGCACACTACGTGGGTCGTTCGGCCGAGTCCTCAGAATAGATGTTCCATGGCAAAATACTGGTTATAACCATTTCGTTACGTCATAATTGAATAATGTGCAGATGGTTCTTGCTTGGTTAGACATGTTTAGTGAAACATTTCTTTCAGCAACTAGAATGAAGCACATGGAGTTTAGATATTGCTCCGCCCATGCAGGTTTGCTATAAAACGAACACCGGTCGCTCTCTATGACTGTTCGTGTGAGTAGAACATTCAACAAGGACAAGTTGTCGCCTCAGCCGTGACCGACAGTCTAGGCTAGAAAACATTCAATGTGTTCAGTACACGTTAAACCTGCTTATTATCTCCAATCGCAACCAGAATGTCGTCTATCAATGGGTTATAGAATTCAGTTTTTGAAAGGATAGCTGTTGTGTGGCGCTCAGTCTGTGACCTAAAAATACCAATCAATGTTGATCCAAATGGGCTTACTTTTGAGACATCATCAACTTGTTTGATCCGCTTGTTCGAAAAAGTAAGATCACACGTTCTGCATACACAATATGACCACGTGTGCATAAAAGCTGTCAGTATGGTTTAAGAGGAAACCAATGAACAGGAACATCAACCCTAGAGGGAACAATTTGCATACCATCATTGCAACGAATGGGATCAGCTGTACATGCAAGAGGACGGTGTGACAAGTACACCCATCTCATACAGGGTCTGTTCATAATACCAGTTTCAGTGTGTCGACTCATCCTCCTAGTGCTGATTTTCCGAATAAGACGTCCAAATTGTTTGAAAATAAAGCCAAGCAAACCATGGACAATGCCTACCGCATCGGTCATATGGATGTCAGGTACAGTGAAGCGGTGATAATGTTGTGGGGAGGAGGACAAGTGGACAGCAGAAAGAGTGGGCTACAGGGGGTAGGCACGACCGCACGACAAGACGATAGACTGCCCAATACCAGCATGCAAACATGGGCGGGCTCAGAATGAACCGTCTAATCAGGAAGGTCACATGACCCAGTCCTGTCAGGCATAGACAAGGGCATGTTTGAGCGCGCACTGTAGTGCCGTGAATGGCGAATCACGTAATCGAACGCGTCGGAGGCACACACGCACGTATTGTCTGTGGTTGCACACTTGACAGGCTACAGCAGTGCAGTTGTTTACATTTACAACTGATGTGATAACATGATTTAAGTCACGTAACCAGCGCATGCAAGCCGTTAAGCGAATATTCTGTTCGAACTATCAAACTAGGGCAAACCACAACAAAACAGCCCTTGTTGTTGATGTTGCTTAGTTCTCACAACACTCCTTATCTCTGAAGGACGACGATGAATGTGGATCTTAGATCGCAGGATGCAGCACGTGTTGATCCGTTCCCAGTTACGCCCGGAAGTGTTTCACGTGCCCAATGACGATGCACTCTAAGATTGATTGGGTTGAGCTGACAATTGTGAAGTTGCTAATAAGTAGTTTGGCAGATTTATGATTTTAGATGAGACCCAATTGTGAAAAGTCAGGGCTTCGGCTGGATTCGAACCAGCGACAGAAACACCATGCCCAAACGCGGCAAGCGCTCTACCAGCTGAGCTACGAAGCCACGCCAGAAGCTCGGAAATTTCACATTTGGACTCGGTTACCCACCCGTCCCACTATCTCATATGGAATCCACCAAATGATCCAGGGGATCGACTGCCCCGGCAGGATTTCTCGAACAGTTCACGCTGGAATCCACCAACGCCACTGTTGAGCATATAACTTGTACTGCTAACTGGAACACCACCTACACTTGATCGCAGCCTTCGCATTCAGATAAGCATTTCGGTTAGCCCAATCTGAAAGTTGTCTCTCTACAGAACTGGCAGATAAAATTACGTGTACAGATGATTCCATCTGGAAAGCCAAATACGACAGCGTATTTTAGTTTGGTCGAAGTTGATTTGGCCAACAAACGTCTTTCTAGTGTTCGACTATGGTTCAAATTGCAAGGATTTAGAGCACTGATGTTTTCTTTTATGAAAAACTCTATCATGCACTACTTTCGAGTAAACGGATTAATCAACAGCTTTATGTTGGGTAGAAACGTTGGTAAATGGAGTGGTAATAGTTAACTAATCAAAGATACAGACGAATAACCAATAACAGCTTCTGTTCTAGTGACCAGCAATAAAATTTAAACCTGCCCATGTGGTTGGCAAGTGACAGCTGCTCTAGCGCTTAGATGAGACCATCAGACGTCACCAGCAAAACGACACACTGTCAGACTTAATAGAGAAATGCGCACAAACGAAGTGAAGGGTAGTTACGATACTAACTCGATCCCTGATTGGTTTGTCAGTTAGCAACACAAGGCTAGGTTACATAGATTTAGCTCATTACCAGTGGAATTAAGAGCGATTTTGATACAGTGGCTGATTGGTAAAATCGTTCGAACGGATATGCATGTCTGAACCTTTTCTATTGGTATATTGGTTCAAGCAAGCAAGCCAAAGTGAATGTGTAACACCAAAACAAGTTATTAAAACATAATGCCCGTCAAAAGTCCAAACTCCACCGAAGTAGCGCTTGCAGTTTGCATTTTTCTGATAACACTAAGCCACTTTGGTCACACCTCTTTGCACCATCTTTCGTTAAGTCGATCTTATGTAGGTCTCAGCCAGACAGTTGGTTGTAGAGTTGCACGCTGATTGAACGAATGCTTCAATGGCTGGCTATAGACGCACATCACGTCGAGTGACACACTGGGACGGTGCACCATCCACCGTCTTCCCGCCTTTATGATCCACAATGCAATGATGAACTTGAGAAAGACAGACAACTCACGGGCCATACCGAAGCTCCTGACAACAAGGGAGCTTAGCTCCTATTTGTCACTCTGTCAATCCGCGTTTGGCGCTGCAAGCCGTCGCTGATCTGGTAGCTAGTGTGTTCAGATGTTTTTTTTTGCGTTCAGTCACTTATCTCCGTTTCGTAAAAAACCGTTTTCTCACTTAAACATGCACTTTAAAAAATAAATAGGCATGGACGGTTCAACCTGCCCAGATGTCGTGGTCCAGACGTGGCAAGTACACAACTGGTGTTCTCCAGTCATTGGACTTTCACTCACATGCGCTCGTCTCATGAGATTCATCAATGAGTTGTGGATGTTTACCGGTCAGTATACAGTACTTGACCAACTTGTGTTGACTGAAATGAACTAACGATGCTACACATATTGTCAAATGGGAGAGAATGGATTGCTGAATGACTAGTATTCATCAACGTTCCAGTGGACAACAGTTATTGAGATACCAACAATGGTAGCAACAAGTTCCCTCATACGGTGTAAGTAGACAAAAGCACACAAATTCTGGGTGAGGGTAAGGTACACACTTTCGGATCACTGCGCGTTGTACACACGGATACTGAAGATATGCAACAAGAACTGGTAAGTCAGCAGAAGAGGAGCCACTATTAAAGGAAACCATACACTATTTACTTGTGGCCAGGTAGAGGAAACCTCAATATTAGTTAGATCATATCACTAATTGTACTTTCGATTGTAAAAATTGTGAGTTGATTGGTGGTATGCGAAGAAAAGAGTGAGAAACACTGGCGCCGATTGCAGTTTTAATATACTATAGAGAGACTGTGTGGATAAAATGTAAGTGCGAAGATTGGAGTAACAAGTTAGCACTCGAAATATACAGTGTCATCCACACACAAATGTAAGTTCCACAATTTGCCTGATTCCGTTTTTAAGCACTAAGGGGTCAGTTGCAATGATGTCGGATCTCGCCAGTAATTTGAACCCTAGGTTTGATAGGAAAGCACATTTTCGAGCCTCTTGCACGTAAGTCAAATGAGTTCGACATCACCGTACTGTACGTACCCTGTCTCTTATAGTATTTTAATCGATAAAACACATACAACAGCCCGACAAGGGTGCAGGAATTGTTTTGATGGACAGATCGACTTACTTGCAGAAAATGACTGATATATTGAGTGATTCGTCTAAATTCAGCAACCTGCTAAACGAAAAAGATAGGACCAATGCGATCGAGAAAAGCATTTCTAGAACTGTAAGAAACCTAAAACAACAGGGATTGATAGACTCTGCGACATTTGAACGAATTCGACCAACTGGAACCATAATACCCAGACTGTATGGTTTACCGAAAGTTCACAAGGAGGGATGGCCATTACGCCCGATTCTGGATATGTGTAATTCTCCATACCATTCGATGGCACAGTGGCTAACGGAGTTGCTAGAACCCGTTCGAAAGGACATCGCAGTGCATTCACTGAAAGATACGTTTGAGTTCGTCGATTCTATCCGGTCGCTGAATGTGGAAAACAAGAAGGTGTTTTCCCTTGATGTATGCTCCCTGTTCACGAATGTACCACTTGTGGAAACTGTTGACTACCTCTGTGGGTATATTCGTTCCGAAGGTTTAAATGTGGGCTTGCCCGAAAACACGCTCAAGCAGCTGATATTAACGTGTACGCAGAATGTGCAATTTCAGATTGATGGGAAAAGGTACCGTCAGAAGGACGGCGTTGCGATGGGGTCACCGTTAGGCCCACTGTTGGCAGATATCTTCATGGCAATGTTAGAAAGGACTACGCTTCGTGGGTTTATTGACAATAGCACTTTCTACAAGAGGTACGTGGACGACATCATCTGTGTAGTTGACGAAACTGTGGATCTGGATAGCCTGCTTGCTGAGGCGAACACAGCACACCCTAATCTCAACTTTACACTTGAGGCCGAGAAAGATGGACGAATATCCTTCCTGGATGTGGCATTGAATCGTCGTGCAGACGGTTCAGTTCAGAGGGGTATTCACAGGAAAGGGACTTGGAACGGCCAGTATACTCACTTTTTCAGTTACGTACCCCTCAACAGAAGAGAAACCTCGTTCGTAGTTTAACATACAGAGCTATGAGGATATGCACTGATGACATGATTGATGCAGAAATGGTGTTTTTACGGCGGATATTCGCAGAGAACGCCTATCCTGTAAACTTCGTGGATAGACATATGGAACTGACAGAACCGAAAGTTAAGCTCCCATCTGCGGAAAAGAAGTTGGTTTACATGACGCTAGACTACAAAGGCGAGGCGTTGGCTGAACTGGTGACTCGTAGAATAAGTAACACAACTGCGAATCTCGTTCAGATCCAACCCGGTAGTCCACGTACAACTCAAAGATACGTTGCCTAAATGTGTGACCTCATTTTGTGTTTACTCTTTCACATGCTCCTGTGGAGCAGGTTACGTCGGTCGCACAACCAGGCGCCTTTCTCAGAGGATACGTGAGCACCACCCCGCATGGCTGACTAAGGGCGAGGTGAAGTCCATTTCGAGTGCAATTCTGGCGCACCTTGTTGATTCAGGGCACCAAATCTCACCGGAAGTAGCTTTCCAGCCCATTTACCGCTTGCCCAGTCGTCAATCCAGAGGAGTCAAATTTCGTATTCTGGCCACTGCGGAAGCGATCGGAATTCGGTTGCGCAGACAGAATTTGTTCAGGCCCTACGGTTACCATGGTCCCCCGTTACCCGACTTGACACCTCCACGGGGTTAATTTCTGTCACCTAATTGTCCTCCAATTCACAACCACATGACATAATTGTGTGACTAATTGCTTTTGATTTTGCTCGCTTGACAACCATGATGATATAAAATGTTATGTAATTGGCCCGATGATGAATAACCGAAAACAGACTGTTCGCCAAAACACCTTTTACTTCTAATTGAACTCATGGGGCTATTCGAATCATTGAAAACGCATACAAACTAATTCCCCAGTTTAGGCCACTAGACAGGGTTTCTGAGAAGAATATAAACACAAGAAATGAGAGCGGTTATATTTATAACCACAGGCATGACTCGAATGGGTAGAAACTTGTGGACAAGTTTCAATGCCAGAAAGATTTGGACATAAAAGTAACTATTGGAAACATGTATGCGCATTGTGTGGGACGTGTCAGCAAGTTGACGGACGCTGTGTGACTATCGATGATGTGGATATAAGTCAGTCTTGCAAAGTAATGTTCACATTCGTGGTAGTGTAATTTAACATACTCTGCAGTGGATGTCTGGCATTAAACAAATTCCCAACCCAAGCGTCTTTTGTGGTCATAAACCACTAACTGCAGTCAGCTAGACTGCCAATTCATGCTGTATGAGAGATGCTGAGAATCAACCAGTTAATAGAACTGATCGATGTGAAACATTGTAATTCAGCTACACTCACTCAGACACCTATCGTTTGACTTGGTGGCAAAGAAACTCGGTAACTGGCATTTTCTGCCAAATAGGCGTCCATGAAAAGATTTATGACGGCGTGAGCTGGCACCAGCTCTCCTAAAAATATGACGTCAGTAGTAATCAGTTTTACACTCTGGTTTGCAGAAAAGAGAACATCTTCGATATTAAGAAGGAGAACGATTGCACCGATGGTATACACCTGCGAGCAGTTACCGTTAGGCCTCCCACTGATGGAGTCGTTTCCCGGTGATTTGAACATGTTCGACTTTCGAGTGTTCCCGTCTCTGACCCAATCTTACAAGGAAAGACGCCACAGTGCAACCAACCCCTAAAATGCCAAATGTCAAATAAGGAAGTGAACCGCATATGCTCGCGGATGGAACACTAGGCCATAGCGTCCAATACCGGTAAACCTACCATACATTTCTTCTGCACTGATAACTTTAGTATGTGTACTGTAATGAGTTTGGACTGGAGCGGTTTCTTGATTGGAGAAGGTTCAGCCAATCGGTGTTCGCGCACAAGCTGCTACAGACGGAATTATAGTCAAACTGGCGCCAACCAATCATAGACGGCGATCAGCTGCTGTTGAATGTGTATTGTTTCAAACAACCGAGATGCTTGATACAAGGTCGTGGAACAACACAGCAATCAAAACGCCAGAACACCTATCGCTTAATATTGCAGTCGTGAATAATGTTGTTCCTCTATAAAGGGTGTTCTTCCAATAAATTGAGATCGTTTGGTGTCGCCCACACTTCTGTTCTGATTTTTCCTCGATTGCGGGACATATGCTGATTGTGCAACTCGGTATTTTCGTTCATGAGTCTCTGCCAAGCCGTCGTGTCACTGTGTAACAACTACACTTTGTACCGTTCATGTGCTCAAGGTTGAGTCATGCAAATGTGCAGTGCGGCCACCAGTATCGGTGCTTCGGAAACTGACCATCAATTTTAGCGCGCAGTTGAGGTGTGGAGGTTGGGACGCTCCAAATGGTGAATCCCAACTGTCCTTGGTTCAAACAGAGTCGCAGTGAACGGAGGCCGATGAGTATTCCAAAATCGCCCGCAGAACAGGAAGAACAAAGATCGCTTCAGATCCGTATGTCCGTATGCCAACGTACGTGCTTCATGCACTCGACCACATGTCAAGCCAGAGCGAGAACAACGCGCATCGCTCTAAGCCAGTCACAATCAAGGTCAACGCATATGCGACCGATTACGCTGTCTGCTATGAGGTGACTGTTATGGCCTCCAAAATTTCCCCCTCAATATTTTGAGCATCATAGGATTTCTTCCGAGAATCCACTTGGAGTGGTCGTGTGAAACGTCGACTTCTATTAGGGTATCTCATTTCAGGTAGCTGAATGCAGCGTGGGGCATGAGCATCCACTGTATGTGGTTGCATGGGCTGTGTCTGTACGTTTATCTTCCCTGGAACATTACCTAACAGCCAGTATGAACGACCACTTCGAATTATTTCTTCACGTTTAGATTGTTCGTATCTTCTGCGAAGCTGGTTGGTATGTCTGATCCATTGTTCACTTCCGACTCTTAGTTCATAAACAACCAGCTTCCGTCCGCCTGGTAATGATTCCAGCAATCTACGTTGAACGTCGGTTCCTGAGATCTTTTGTATACACAATGTTTCCAATGATAAACTGTCTGCCAAACTACTGGGGTTGTACTTTCGGTGTTGCCTGAGACTCTTTATAAGAATGTGGTCTAAAAAGCATAATCTTATGTTTCGTCCGTATTTTTCCTTCTAGCAAACATTACGCGGGACCTTTGAATTCGGGGTTATTCTACAATTAAGCAAGAACAGATCCACGACGTTATCCAGATGTCACTTTCCAAGGTATTTGAAGATGTGTCGTTTCACAGTATCCACAAATCTCTCAGCTTGACCATTTGACTGTGGGTGATACGGCGGAGTTCTTAGGTGCACAATACCATTTGTGGAACAAAAAGTTTGAGAACTTGGTGGATGTGAAATGAGTACCATTATCTGTAACAAAGACCTCGAGGAAACACAATCTGCAGAATAAGCCTTTCAGATTGTGAATGATGGAGTGACTAGTCGTTCTTTCTATGATACCAACTTCTGACCACGTGGATGTACAGTCAACAAAAATCAGAAGACAATTATCTTTGATTGGTCCAGCAAAATCAATATGGTCAACGCATATGGGATCGATAACGCTGTCTGCTCATGAAATGACTGTTATGGCCACCAACAGCTAAAAATGGTCATAATCCGTGCGGCGTCGAGTTAAGAACAGAGAAACAAGCAATCGTAGCTCTAGAGGACAGTCCAAATTCCTAATTACTCTGTTTGTCGGGTACACACTTCCATGAACCCATATTTGGGCTCCATCAATTTGTAATCGCTTAATGTGCGCTTGTACAGCATTTTTGCCGGTTTCCAATGTTTTTTAGATTCACCATCTGGGTCTACCCGATCTTTAGTTCCCAGCATAAGGAAGAAGGCAATTCACCTCAGTACTGATCGATGGCAGTGATCTAACCATAGATGCAGACGACCACAGTTCTGGTTTGCCTGAATCAACTCCGGTCAACTGAGTTGTGTAGAATGTGCCTATTACACATTGATAGGGCAGGGACAAGTAGAGGTTCGGAAATGTCAATAATGAGGTGCGTAATCACTGTGCATTGAAACTACCACGACAGTCAGACTGCTTGAAAGATCTATACAAAGTAGACGTTTCTGTCCAGCGTTCCGTCCTTCTTTTTGGAGTTTTACAGTTAATGAGACAGTTTGTCTCATATGTATTTACAAGTACACTTCCGACCAATTCCTCCATGGAACGGCTGGAGTAGCAATCCTGGTACACCTGCCTTCTCGACACAAAGAATGTCACACAGAGTTGAAACGAGTATCACGAGAAGTCTCGAAAAGATTTTAGTAAGGCAAGTAAACAAAATCCGCTGAAGTCACGTCAATCCATTTTGACGGACATGTTCAGCTCGAGAAAAATCTTTTTTTTTTATTCATTTTTATTCCATCAAAAATGGTAGTTTCTAGTGTTTACTGTTTCATATTTAGTTGTTGTCCCGTTTGCATAGGAAATGGTAACCAGCTTTCTTGTCGATCAGTACATATTTCGACCGGGGTATGTTCACATAATGTTATTCATTAACAGTGAGACCTAACAGATCCCAACCGTGTTCGATAGGATTACGGCCTGGTAATCTGGGTGGTTACGGCTGAGGTCGAACTTCTTTTGGCATCGTCTGTCCAGACCACTCCGGTCTACGTCGGTCGAGGCAAAGCGTCCCTTAAACCGTGACAATTAATGTTTCCACTTTCCCCTAATACTAAGACAAAACGTGGGCGTCTGACGCGCATTCCGATTTCATGGTTCTTTCTGATCGCATTTGGGATCAACGCTGGAAGATCACTAAGTTTGGACAGTGTTGAGGCGGCTATAAACAGCTCCGCTGTCACCAACCATAGAAGATGTCAACTGTGTCGTTAGAGCGTGATTTCTCTCTCTTTTCCCTTCTTTCTTTACGTCTTATATCACTTGGTGAGAGACAACGCCACATCCATCAACAATATACACAGATATGCCTTGTGTATTTCATTTTACGGTACATTTAGTATTTTTGAAATTCGAGGCTACAACTCGGAAGGTAGATGCGCACTGTGGATAGCTTGAAATAATTATCAATTTTTTAAGAACGTCATTTGGTCGAAACTGAAATTGACGCTCTTATTTGATGTTCGACAATATTACCTTCGTTACATTTCAGCCAGTCTTTTTGGACGAGTTTAGTTGCCTAACGTTTGTTCCACTGAAATAATTCTGGTCGCACTTGCAGATGAGGTGGTTTTAATTGCCTCCATGTATAATAAGACCCAATCATTCTAACTGACAACCGGTGACACGGTCAAGTCAGCCACAGAAGGCTCTGCTGAACAGTATTCAGTTCACCGTAATACGGTAGAGCACTATTATAAGGATAGATTGGGTTCCAAAAAGCAAGTCGTCATAGTGGTTGTTATGTCCACGAATCCTATGAAAGCTATCAATGGAGCTCGTGTATCGTAGCGAGTAGAATATGGACCCGGACTTGTGTGGCCAAAAACAGTTCGTTCACACCTTGCGATTACCATGGCCAGACACGTACACCCAATCCACGATACAATTTCATCCCGTCCATCCAACCCTTCCCAACTAGCACTGACTTTCCAAAACTTACCTCGTCTTGGAGTATAACGACAACGAAGTCCTGTTTGTGTTTTATTCAATTGTCTTGCTCTCGTTCTACTCATGATCGACAACTTCCCGTATCGTTACACAATTTGATGAGAATTTGTTGAAAACAGTTCTGTTCGGTGACAAATTGTTTTTCATGACTATGCAATTATCGTATAGTGGATGTAAAAGACAGGTACGGTTAAGCAGCGGTATGGTACCTGTGGCATGGAGGACAAATGTATGATAGAGGATTGAGGTAACAACAAGCGAGCAAGACTCTACGGCGAGACGGTAGACTGTACAATGCCCATACGCAAGCGTAAGCAGGTGAAAGCCCACATGTCCAATCCGGAAGGTCACATGACAAATCCGATCAGACAAGGGCAAGGTTGTAGGCGCACTGGCTTGCGATGAACGGTGAGCCATGTGCACGGGCCCGCCGAACAGACGCGCGCACGTTGTCTGCATACGCACACTCAACAAGAGATAACACTCGTCATTTCGACTGCTTTATGAAATTTACTGAACACCTGATTCGTTTTGCGACTTTTGTTCTATAACACCATGCTGATCTGAGTTATAGTTCCATTTTTCTCGTTGTGTGGTTCATAACGCAAGACCTGCAGGACGTATCCATTATTGCTGAACCAGGTGCAATACACATAAGTTCACATATGTACAACAAAAACGCTAACGTTATTTGCCCGTTGTATTACAAACGAACTGATAAGTTTCATTTTCATTTGTCCAAGGAGTAAAGAGGAACCGATGCATCGTTTCAAATAACACCGGCGCTGTACTGTCCAACATGCCAGACGCAGTCACAGAAAGCAATGTTTCTTCTTTGTCAGTAGCGTCAAGGATAACATTTCGGTAGCAGAACTGACCTGCCTAACCATGTCCATAGTTTGCTTCGCATTCTGTTGTAACTGCACTCTGTAGTATGATTGAAATACCAGATATCAGTTTGCACACGAACCAAGGACTGGACGCAACTGAATCGACTGGGATAGCGGCAACAAGAAGTCCCAACGCCCGGTTGATCGAAGTTACTATTAAAAGAACCAAAACAATAAATGTAAACTATTAACGTAAAAGTTACATAACATCAGAAGATGCATAACTTGAACTAAAGATACATATTTAACACGCAAGTAACAGTATATCAGATATAAGTGAATAACAAGACCGTATGTAAAAAATGTTCGAAATTATCAAAATTGTGATATCCCAGTAGAAATGCTTTTGACTGTTTCAAGTCACTACTGAAACAGTGAAAGTCTGTGGTGTATGATTGATGGATCAGTTGATGTGAGAACATTCCCTGACTTGTAATTCGTTTGCTGAATGAAACAGTATAAGTCTTGGGGTCGAAAATTCTCACCGTACGACTCTGCACCATTTAGTTCGTGTGGCAGT
Organism: Paragonimus kellicotti; assembly: GCA_014220965.1. Taxonomy (NCBI): domain Eukaryota; kingdom Metazoa; phylum Platyhelminthes; class Trematoda; order Plagiorchiida; family Troglotrematidae; genus Paragonimus; species Paragonimus kellicotti. The sequence continues at coordinate 12,132 of LOND01001815.1, read as the reverse complement.
GTCAAGGTAGGATGTCTTGCTCAGCATGTTGTTCAGCGGTGAATAGTAATCATTCCCCCTGATGCGTCGTATGGAAGTGTATGAAAAACCTGAGTAGATATGGCAGTGTTCGTGGCCATGAGCCATGTCAGCCAGTGAAGAAGGTAATACATCGCTGGCACCGGAACTAACATTACTGACAGTGTTCGGATCACCAACCATGTCGGGCGTTCAATGTCAGGCGCTCTGTCGGGCCATGTTATATACTGTCGCAGACCTAATGATCAACAGTACAGCATGCTCGCCGATTGTACAGCGTGATCCTGTAGGAGCTTGTCACACAGACACAACATACAATTTCGAGGTGGTTGCCATGCGTCAGTGCTAATGAGTGGTCACTGGACAGTCTGCCTCGCATTGAGGTGTGGACAGCAGAGGCGTTCGTCATATTCTAATGGGTGACGATATCGGAGACACGATCATTCAGACACTCGGTGGAATATCTCAACGAGGCGGTAACTCATGTCTAAAGTTCACAGCAAATGGATTGCGGACAACACGGGCGACCGGACGAGCCATCGCTCAACGAAATCGGACAACGGACGAGGAATGGCAGGCAAAACCCCACGACAGAAGGCGTCAGCCACACACCAAAACCAGGCGGAACTGCACATGACGTGTGAGTGGAAACATCGCTGTGTTGTGGACTGGAATTCCGGTTCATAAACGCAAGCGCGCGCGTGGCATGAGAACCAAGCGAGTTAGAAAATAAAGATCGTGCTTTATTGGACGACTTTTCGTTACAATACCACCACAGTTTCGCAATGCTTGGACTTGCATCAACAACCTAGTACGCGTCTATGAAAACGCTACACAGAGAGATAACTTTCCCATGACTTTGGGTTTACAGGCCTTATTTATCGGCCGTACTTTAGCGTTCGGCGGATTCACACGTCCGCTCTCCATCTGCCCGCATACGCGCGTCTATATGCATCACATTCTGAAGGTTTCCTGTGTGTTATTGAGGTCATGCGACCGTTTATATTCGTTTTGTGTTCGTGTTAGGATTCTATTCCTAAGTCAGCTTTACCAGTCTGTGCACGCTGTCTCATCGAGGGGAATACTGATATTAGGATCATTACCACATTCAATACAAAGACATCTGGTGACAGTCATAAGACGACTCAGTTTATTTGATCAGTAATTCCATTTTTTATAAAACCGTGACGCCTATTTTTGAGTCAAAAGGTTACTGCCCTATATACGTCAGTAGATTCCTAATTGATGCTACATGCTTGTGTTTTTGAAACGTTATGGATGAAAGTTGGAAGAAAGTTACGACGAGGTTATGGGTCTTTCTGGGTGAACTTTCCTTCGCGAGCATCTTGCAAGAAACGCCAGTTTAAGTCATCTTCAGAACCCTTCTGCAGTGTTCCGGCATTCTCTTGAAGAGCCAGTCGAGCATCTGTTCTCAGATTACACCACTATCGTCCTCAGGTAGTATTCTCCTTATCAGTATACCTGTTGGTCACGTGTACCCCAGATGTTTCTAAGTGAATGCAAATTGGGGCTACAGATGTCCTTCCAACACATGTGATATACGAAGCGGAAGCGACAGTGTCCTGACTTTGAACACAATCATGGTGCGTCATCTGACGAGAAGACGACTCCCGGTGACACATGCGATGTGGAGAATATGTAGTACTCGCAATTAGGGACGTGGAATAATTGTAGGAATCGAACCTGAAATCAGGCCTCTCGCACAAGTAATAAGAAGTCGTTAGATTAGTTGCGGTTGGCGTTTCATTTCTATGGGACACGAGCATGAATTCATAGATATACATCAGTATTAAATAAATCACAGTCTGTCACTGGTTGACAATAGCACACGTAACGTCGCAAGCTGATTGGTCGAATACGAAACAAAGAACTTGGCGAATAACGGAGGGTATAACTTTGAAACTGCTTGTCCAATACTGACGTTATATCTTAAAGCGACGTTGGATAAGTCCGCTGGTAGATATCCTATTGTGTCAGAGTTTCGAATAGGATTTCACTACTGATTGATGACACCTCCAATGTGTTACCGTGGCAATTGGAATTTTGTTCGCCATCCATTATAGCCAATTCACTCATACCTGAAGCTGTTAATACACCTCGGACTCTGAATGGTAAATTTCCCTTGGGTCCCTTATCAAGAACACATCATCCCCTTTCTAAGAACATTCTACTACCGCCTCCATGCATCGAGGTCGACCAGTCCAAATGTATTCTGATCACTAAGTGTCACAAACTCAAAATGAAGTATTCGTGGGTCATGAGACTCTTCTCACCTTAGACAATACTAAGTTCGTTCGTGCTTACTGGCAATTGATTTTCCCACTCTTCAGTAACCGAACTGGGGACGGTATTCCAGGGTTCGTGGGGCGAGTCTCATCGAAAGGACCAGAGAGATTAAACGGTTTTAACTTAGTTTTGACGTGGTAACGTCGGGAAATCGGATGACACAAGCAGGCATTTATGACTTAATGCTGCCCAGTAGAATATCGTGGGTTCTGCTTGCGATATTTCGGGATGTACAGTTAGTGAGAGTGCAAAAACCAAGCATGCTTAGGAGGATTCATGGCTGTAAATATCAGCCATGTATCTGAATGCGTTTACCCGTTCGCTAACATGCCAATGATACCAATGACAATAATTTGACTAATATAGCGACTTGTCTGATGACTGATCTTGTGTAGGACTCATACATGAAATGTGGACAGGCACTCGGTGTCTTCGATGGACGCGTCAACTGGGGCGGCTTCGGTTGCAGGCGATTGATTAGCGATGGTTCGCCACGAGCATTTCTTTATGTCGAGCGTTATTAGGTGTTTGGGCTACTAGTTTGTTTTCGGTGAAGAGATGTTTGCTATAAAGACGGTCGTCGCACTGAAGACTAAATTCCATATTAAAATGGGAAGATATTTCGAGACCGAACAGTTTCTTCGCTCTAAAAACGTTTTGGTTAAAGCGACGTTCCTTACAGCGGCACTCACTATACATCGACAAGCAGCAAAAATCATTGATCCATAGTTTGCATTCATCGGTAATTCAAAAATGTATTCTGTCACAGAAGCACACTGAATTAGTGGATACAAGATCTACTCTACGGAGCGGTAAAGCCAATTTGGCTGTGTGCATCGTACAGGGAAGGCTATTTTTTATCTGCTTTTTTCTAAGTCTATGTTGGTAATACACAGTGCAACTGACTGGAACACCAGCTAGAACATGCTCACAAATACAACCTGTGTTTCAAGTGAACTGTCAGAGTAGTAGACTTGATGAGTACTGCGTTTCTGTGCATATGATTTGGTGTGTTAGTCCAAAAACAGTCACATCGGTGTTGGATGGTACGACAAGGGATGGTATGGCAGTGAAAAGCATGATAAGTCAATCGTGATATCATGTTGCTTACCGAAAACACGTCACACGTCACACCTCACAAAACTTCCTGGGGAATTGGTCAGGAGTCGCCCCAACAGCACTCATGGTTACTGTAGAGAAAACAGAGTGGTCGCTTGTTGGCCCTCACTGGTAACGTTAATTTCCAGAAACCCGTCTCGTTTCCGTAATCGCTCATGTGGTAGCGGTTTGTGCAGTAGTCAATCTACTTGTTTTATGAACATATCCACCACGTCAGACGTGGATAATATACTCTGAAATCAATCCACGGATATGGCGGACTTCACAATCACTGTTTATTAAAACCGACTGGCACTCGGTGATCTCATTACACATTCCGTTCCTTGTGGGGGGTAAGTGAGATCGCAGTGCCATGTCTGTTGCACCAAACTTGTCCGAGCCTAGACAACACAGTGAGGCATGGGCTCAAACCACAATTGTTCACATGACATACTTCCGGTGTTTCAAGCTGAACTGTTATAACAATGACTGGGTTGAACCGACTGAGTCAACGTTTCAGGGGTCGATTACAGGAGAGCATCACTGTTGATTTTGTTAGGGTTTGTTGTATCATTTTTCAGATTGCTGTGCTTTGTTTGATTAGTGTTGAAAGGTGGCCCTATGTTTTATTATTTTCCTTAAAAATAAACTGCATTAATCATCTTTATTCTTACACCAGCTACTGCAACCGTTTCCCTTACCCTTATTCAGTCTGAGCCCTGTAAATTTCTAAATGTCAAAATTAGACATTCTTTTCCTATATTTTTTCTTGAGTAGCTTATAATTCTTATCATTTCTCGATGCGCAAACAGTCGTTTTGCTCCGACCCAACCAATGACCATTTGAGTGAGCTCAATTCCGTTTTACCGTCCCCCATTACCGAGCGGTGCCTAATAGTCGAATTTGTTGCACGAGCACATGCTTTGTCTAATTTCTACGAATTTTTCACAATCGAGGTGAGGGATTTAACTTTTGTGCACGCTGATTCAATTAGTACCGTATTAAATCCAGTTTTACGAGCGCCTTCTCACTAACCGTTTCGAAGATAGATTATCTTCTCTGTTGTTGGATATTAAGAAAGGCACTTGTTAGATCAACAGATTACGCGTAACTCGGTGTGACCTTGAGTCGTTAGCGTATTATTCAATACTCACACTCTGTGTAAAGCCAAACGACATATTTGGAGTAACGACATTGTCCGACATCAAATGTCCGTTTGGTTGTGGGTAGGTTAGGTGACGAAATTTCAGCTGTAACCTACCGCCGTCAGGTGTAGAAACTTGGAAACACGTACGTCGTGCCATTCTCCTCAGTGTTTAAACGACAACTGTTCGCTAACTGTGCTTGTGCACTATGCGACCATCACCGTCTGGAGTCTGACCAAAGTCTCTATGGAATGGCGTCAGTGTAAAGGTTACTTTTGTGCTGAATCATGTAAACGGAGTTGGAGTTCACTGTTTCATTGGGCTGTTACGGGAGTGTACCATATCGAAGGGCAACGCGACGGAATGGTTACTCACGTGTTTTGTGCAGGAAAATCAAAATTTACAAAACTGCTTTATAGTAGCTACATAAATCTCACTTTAGTGACCTTTCTCGACAGAATCGGGTAAATTCTGCCTCCAGTTGTGTTCAAAATGGTTCATTCAGTGGTCACGCTATGACGCGCTGTATTTGCTTCTACCCAAGAACAGCTAGATACCCAAACTGACTAACTCGTTTGACATAGTATAACGATCCGTTTTGCAAAGGTTTTTGTCAAACTGAGTTGGAGCCGGCGCCGCATAGACACGGCTTTCCTGCCCTCCTCTACCGCACCAAACTACCACTGTTCCTCTATTGTCCATATGTGCACTTGTCCTCCCCCGCATTTACGCTTCACACCCTGCCGAGGGGCCGGAAATTCGGCATTGGCGCCAATTTGCATTGGGTGGCACGAGGCCTCGCATGGACGAAACAGACCCGCGAGACTGGTCTCTAAACCGTGCGCAGCCGCTTAGTATGGGCTGGCTACGGGTGAGCACGTGAGCAGCCAGGGTCATGAATGAGTCACGTGACTGAACTATGGAGACAGACAATCTTGCCGCCCACTGCCTGTATTCAGTACAATGGGGTTAGGAGGCCGCCCACGCTTTCAAATAAATCCAACGCCAGGGCAACGGCCCCACACACTCGCACACCTCGTGCATATGCAGCCGGGGCACAGTAACCCGAATTTCGGACGGATTCAGTTAATCCCACTATCTACAATTCAGGTGATCTGTTGATCGATCGTTCGGCAAGCGAGCGACTGCATCACCGACGTGGCCAACGGCGGGGTAGACACTTATTCTGTTGGCCTAGACTCACTAGGATGACACGCACCAATGCGTTTCCTTTGACGGTAGGTCAGCGAACTGCGATGTGTCACTTGTAAGCAGAAGCTGATCCCACTGCACAAGAGAAGATAGGTCGGTATTTGGCTATGCTAGTGTTTATCGGTCCAGTCCACTAAAGCACTGGTAGACATGGACACCGGCTGTTCGTGCACCCAGCCAGAGGACATCATGAAGGTCTGGCGCAAACACTTTGGTAGCCTACTAAACCGTCCTGCTACCATCGATTGGGTGACCGTGAACAGCCTGTCGCAACAGGCCATCAAGCCTTCACTTGCTCTCGCCCCGGATTTACTAGAGTTGCAGAGAGCGATTGGTCAACTGCGCAACGGGAAGGCTGCAGGCGAAGATGGACTGCCAGGTGAGATCCTGAAGAATGGCGGACCGGCGCTGGAACGTGCACTGCTCCAGCTGGTTCACTCCATCTGGGAGCACGAAGTGATGCCGCAAGAATTTCAAGGATGCCTTATCGTACCCTTGTTCAAAGGTAAGGGTAGCAAGCAATGCCCTGACAGCATAAGTCTGCTGAGCTGCGCAGGCAAGGTGCTTGCCAGAATTCTCCTGAACCGGCTGAATACGGAAGTCTTGGAGACCAATGTTCCTGAGGAGCAATGCGGATTCCGGGCGAGTCGGAGTACGATCGACCTGGTGTTCGCTGCTCGACAAATTCAGGAGAAATGCCGGGAACGCAACCAGCCCCTGTATGCCTCTTCGTAGACTTCACCAAGGCCTTTGATTCCGTGAGCCGCGAGGCGTTGTGGACGGTGCTTGGTAAGTTTGGATGTCCAGGTAAGTTCGTCAATTTGATTCGAATGTTGCATGTGGGTATGAGGGCGAAAGTACAGTCGTGTGGATCGACTTGTGATGATTTTGACATTGTCACTGGCGTGAAGCAGGGTTGTGTGCTAGCCCCAGCTCTATTTAGTTTATATTTGACTGCCATGATAACAGTTGCTTTTCAGGACTCTGGGGAGGATGGCGTTGAGGTAGAGTACCGGACGGATGGGCGCCTGCTGAATATCCGACGATTCGGCGCCCCAACCCGGTTACATACCTCAACGATGCGCATGCTTCTATTCGCAGATGACAGCGCATTGTTGGCACACAGTGAAGAGAACTGCAACGCCTGGCGACGGCCTTCGCGTCCGCGGCATCCAAGTTTGGATTGGACATCAACACAGGTAAGACATTTTCTTTCTTTCAGCCTTCTCCGGGCGAAGGTGCTGTCTGTTCACCTTCACCCCAAATTCGCATCAATGGAGCCGTTGTCGATAGCTGCGCGGATTTTTGCTACTTGGGTAGCAATTTGTCCACCGATCTGTCCGTGGACCGCGAGTTGAGAGCTCGTGTGGCAAAGGCTAGTGTTGCGTTCGGACGTCTTGAAAGACGTGTTTGGAAGAACCACAGCCTGAAGCCGAGCACTAAGCTCTTTGTCTACCGCTCAATGGTGCTGTCTATACTGCTGTACGGCAGTGAAACGTGGACATTGTATCAGCGGAACGTGCGCTATCTGAGCCGCTTTCCATTTGCAATGTCTGAGACGCATCTTGGGTATTCGGTGGTCGGACATGGTTCCGAACACTGAGGTACTGCGGCGAGCGGACATGAACGGGATGGAAGCCATGCTGATGCTGAATCAGCTTCGTTGGCTGGGTCACGTCCGTCGGATGGGCGATGACCGTATTCCGAAGCAGCTTCTGTATGGACAACTGAGATCAGGTAAGCGAAATCCTGGTGGTCAAAAGCGGAGATACCAGGATGCTGTGCAGGTGAGTCTTTCACGTTGTAAAATTGATTTCAGATGTTGGGAAGACTTAGCGTTGAACCGGACGGTCTGGAGGAATACGATTCGGACGGGCGTCCGCGAGTTCAACGAGCAGTTATTACGCGGCCGAGAACGGAAGCGCGCGGTACGCAAAGGAACCATCGGTGCCATAGGTCGTGGTGACATGACTATATGGCGTTGCGATGTGTGCGGCCGTGAATGCGCTGGCCGCCTTGGATTAGTAGGTCACCAGCGTACTCATAGTGCACCGTCGGCGAAGAGACGACGAGTACGTTAGGCTCAGGTAGGTCATATCAGTATATCCATTTTATCTCTGTTACTGATTGCATCGACCAAGACTATGGTCGTTTGGCAACTAATCCGCTTCTCTTTTCAGAAACTTGGGTGTCTGCGGTCTTCTACCCATTCTTATCTTCAGCTTTGTTGGTGTATTGTATGATGAATGGTTTGCCTGTTCTTTTCGTAGTCCAATCTGAATTTTGTTTTTCATTCTTATCCTCTCTGGAATGCAGTAACATACACTCGTATACTGAAATGCTTCTTGTATTACATTTTACATATCTTGTCATTGTAGTCTCTCTCTGTTTATTTTCCGAGAGATAAGGGTTTCCTTTTCCTGCTAGCCATTCAATTGGCTAACCAGCATTGGCCGGCTGGACACAAAGGCCTCACTCACACACCTACTGGTCTTATTCCTTCGGGTTTACACCGGATACGTGGTGTGTGAGTGGAACCACAAGTGGTGCAGCGCAAGTCACTTGTGGTGATGGTTAACCACAGGTGTCTTTTGACCTCGGTCATTGTGACAGGTTAATCCGAATTGGACGCCGTCAACCGTTTATCGGGATGAAGCACGACAATTTTGTGGTAAGTTTTTATTCGCAACTCCTGACGGAGACCCTAAGTGGCTGAAACACAGAGTTTTGTGAGTTGCTAATAACGTTCTGTTACTTGCAGGTTATTATTATATAACCAGAAGTGGATTATCGAGTACAGCGTGGCCACCCATCCATGGCTGCTCAAACTCCAGGTGTTATTATGCAATGTTTCACGGAATTTCGACAATGGAATAAAGGGGAAAATCGACCCCCACCCCGTCACAAAACGGAAGACGTCAGTTTCTGTTCTGTTCGAATAGTAATAACAAATATGTCCTACAAATCTGGAAAAATTGTAATTTTTGAGTACTTCTGACGTTTTTCATCGAGCGATGTGACGTGCATAATTGCGAATGTTACTTCTTGTTCAAAATGCGTGACAAATTGCTGTACTTTCAGTAGAAAGCTACATAAAATTTATTTATTTCACTGAACAGGATTAAATATCCAACTTGACGCATCCTCCGATAGCTGGTACGAAGAATCACAAGATGTTAAATGCGGCAGCACTACTCATAGTTTTTATCCAAAAGTGAGTTTGCATACTGCCACTTCCTTCGAACGGTTGAATTCGATCCGATTGTGACAATACATCCGGAATGCTCACAAACTGACCACTGATACGCCCGGAAACTTCTTTTTTGATCTGATAGGATTCTGGGCTCAAATAGGTCAGATCAATTCGCTGCCCTATGGTCAAAGTAAACGTGCTGAGCTGTATCACCCCAGTGGGCTCGGACAATTGAACTAGGCAATGTATGGGATTTTACGCAGATGTCACGTTGGAAGTGATGTACTTGCGCAAAACTTATATTTACATGCAAATAGCACTGTACCAAATTTGGGCGGAAACTAAAATAGATAACAGTGGTTGCACTTATCAAAATCCTGATGGCATTGTAGGAATGAGTGTTATGGATCACTGACTGAACAAGTGGAGGCTTACGGGGTGTGAAGGAAAGATAGGTTGATGTGAGAGCAATCCATGATTTGCAACTATTTTACTATGCAAGTCTCGGAGACAAAATCTTCTCGGTGTGGCCATGTACCGCTTAGCTCGTGTCACGGAGTCTGGGCACGATGGGTTTTGTCATTCTCGTTTCAGACCCTAATAACGTGAACACGTGTAAGAGGGCCTAATGGCTTTTTGGTTTGACAGTGTTGCAACCAATGACATTTCAAGTTGAACATCACCCACAATTGATCGCAGCTGTCGCATTCCCATAGACTTTCCAGTCGGCCCCTTTCGAAAAAGAAGCACTAGACTCGAGTTTCGCTCTCATTAGAGCTCGTCAGTAGTGCATATCCTTGCCACTGCCGGGACTAGAACTCCGGCCACGCTTTCATGAGGCAACCGTGTTTACCACTGCGCCATTGACCTCACATTAGGCACGACCGAATTATCATATGTGAACGCTCAACCACTTCGCTGAGTAATGATCAGGTTGCCCGATCGTAGCAAGGATTTGCACTACTGACGAGCTCATATGAGAACGAAACTCGAGTCTAGTGCTTCTTTTCGAAAGGGGCCGACTGGAAAATCTACGGGAATGCGACAGTTGCTATCAATTGTGGGTGATATTCAACTTGAAATTAACCAAATCCCCGACTACTCATCAGCAACCAATGACAGTCTCAAACCATGAGCGTGATCATGTGTGTGGGAGTTTGCAGATGCGAGAGAGGGTGGTACAGACACCAGCTGTGTCGGACGAGCTGGACCTTGCCAGCCGTGTCGGGTGCACAATGAATGAACACGGCTGTTTATCTAGGTCACGTTACAGTTCGGAATGTAGGGTAAAAGGTCATAAACGTCGAAGCCGTGTTGAGGTATCAAATACGTGTCAACGGGGTTATTATTGTAGACATGGGCAAAAATGTGTCAATTATAAGTGTCCGGCCAAGTGGACACTTACGGACGCAAAGAATTGTTGGCTGATCAATTGATCCTCCGTGTTATAAAGGAAGTGTCAACCGAGTCCCACCAAAGTTTGGACCATCGTGTAATGGCTCCGCGTGTGTGGAATGCGCGACCGTAAGTTCGTGCTATCTCGAGTTCGGGTGATAGTCATGAAGATAAGCGACTTCGAACAGCAGTGTACTGCAGTGACAATATGGTGGTTGACTAGAGTGCGCCTACGTGGTTCAGGCCACGAAAAACGAACTCTACAACAAAGTACCAGACGGTATGTAAGCAGTTAGGTAACGACTGGGACGGATAAACAAGCAGGAAAGTCAAGGTTATGCCTTGACCTTGAACATTTTGCCGCTTCTCCAGGCCTGACAGATGATTAGCACAAAAGAAAAAATGCGCATGTGATACCTTCACCCTTTCTGGTAATGAAACAAGCATCGCTTCAAGTATTTTGGCTTGATGGCCTAACTGAAGAAGCTAGAAGTGTACGTTGGAATGTTGTGCGCCCGTGAGTTTAACGGGCGCAGTGATTCAGCAGACCACATGTGTATTAACAATGTAATTCGGTCGATGCGCCGAACTCACTTCAGTCAAAGAGCAAGGCATAGTAGTTTGTGATAACAAAAGCAATCGAAACAAAAGAATGACCATTAATCCGTTTGTGAAAGTAATACGAATTTTCGAACGATAGAGAATCTTGCAGAAATACCAAAACCGATGACAAACAGATCCTTCAAACATCTTGGTAGTGCGTCTCATTGGTGTATGCCTGAAACTGCCTGTTACGACTTAACATATTAAAACATATAAACAAGTGAATCGACTCTGTATCGAAATCCTTGTATAGAGAGGACCCTCAATGAGGAGCCTAATGTGATTTCATTTAATAACAAAACGGCTATGATTTCGCGCAAGCCACGCTTCTGATAGCGGTTTTGGAAGATCTGCCCGATATGACAGCCTTGAACGCTAGAATGTGTTGTAAAGAAGCTCCCGGGTATACATTTGACTGAGAAGGAGCTCATAGCGACTCTCATGAAGTGAATGAGGGGATAACATAGACTAACAACTGCATTCCCAGTAAATAATGGTGTTACTTCAGCCAGCGTTTGAGCAGAAAGTGGAAAAAATCATCGTCACAACGAGACTGGACCTTGACGTGGTGTGACGGCTTGCGCATCTCGATGACCTATTGGGCTAAACTGGACGGTGTGATCACCACACCGATAGAGTCACTCATACCAGGCAGGCCAATGGGTAGAGGTCTGACAAACCAGTCTCCTGGTCCTCCAGGTTGGGGGTTGGAAGAAGGTTGGCATCTTTTTCCGGAAAAAGTACCAGTTCTGGTACATTGCCACCCAACCGCTGCCTTGCGGTACAGGCTTTTGAGCCAAAGGCTTTGGTTGAGAACCCTAATCGTTCTCCTGTCTAGGTCTGGGCGTCCTGGCAGTATCTCAGCCCACACACAACCATGAATTCACAATAACAATAAATCCATACTGCATCGGCCGTCTCGCAGTATAAACCGGGTCGCCCTATCTGCTGCATACAGCAGGGTGGATAGGCGAAAACATGCTACTGCTGACCCCTCCCCACTGTCCTATCAAATTTAGCTCTCAGGCCCCTCCCGACCTCCATTTCTGATAATTACTCTACAGGTCCCACAACAGATGTAGCTAACTGTGTAACACTGAGCCGGTAAGTTCCGTCTCTTGCCTTTCAGCTTCAGGCCTCCCTCGTCCCTTGCTTAGACAT
>LOND01001814.1:67404-81059 GCA_014220965.1 Paragonimus kellicotti | reverse complement strand
TCGTGAAAATCGATCAAACTTACCATTACTTATCACTACTATTTACTCATTGATGATATGTAACAAGTTAGCATAACTAACTGTGGACACGAGCTTCTGAAATTTTGCGACGCATACAGATAACTTCTACGAATGGCCTATGTCTAATTTATCTTTTTTTAAAACTTGCGTTGAAAGGAACCCGTATTGAGGTCAGCCGATTTACAGATGTGTCCCAAATCGTTTGGCAAATCGAGGAGGTTATTTACAGGTACCAACTAAAATGGTACTGAGAAATTTGTCAAAAGCTGCACAATATAACAATAAGAGTGAGGTATCACACTTTTCCCAAATGTATATACATCTCATACTGAATGTGGATAACATGTGAAACTTCTTAAACTTACGTAACTTATGTGGTTGCAACAAAACGATGCGTCTTTCATGTGATTACCTCATAAGGTGGTCAAATTTTAATGCACGATCGGTCACTATTCCAATTTTATTCAAACAGCTGACGTGTTTTTATTAACCGAACACCCACACTCATGTGGTACTAACTTTCGCATACAGATAAACTGCCCCACTGACTCACTTATAAAACGCACTGGATTAGAGTTTCCTTTTTGTGACGGCTCATTGATGGCACACAACCGAGTTCGGTAGCGTAAGTCGAACTATCGCTCTTGTATTTGTGAGACCAAAGTCTGTTGACTGCTATCCTGATAGAATCACATTGAATCAGCTAATTTTCAAAAGCAACCGTAATCCACCGAGTAATGCTGGCCCTTGCAGATCGCCCCATAAAGAGGCGATGAGAGTACTGTTTATGCCAGTGGATAATCCCATGAACATACTTACGGTTAGGAGCATACCGAGTCATTTGAGTGACCAATGACCATTGGAACAGTTGAACACCGTTGACTGCAGGAAAAGTAGTGGTTTCTGGGGACTTTTTAAACTGACAGAATAAACGCATTCACGCAGATCGCGAGTTAAATATCTTTCATATTCTCCAGGTATCACATGTCTTTACATGCAGTATCTTCAATTATTGAGTCAGGATTTGACAAATTTGCACCCACAAACCTACAGGTTATGTGAATTCGAAAAGGGGTGATGGATGCCATACAGGAAAATATTACCCTCAATTTTCAACCTATCCAGGTGATGTACCATGAGGTCAGTATTAATCGGTGCTAGTCTCATTGCCCCCAAACTTCACACGAGAGTGCAGTAAGAACTGTCCGCAAACAGAAACAGCCCAGCCAAAGAAGGTAAGGAAGAGAGAAGTCTTCGTAAGCAAAAGAAGAAACATATTAGATTTTGTAATAAGCCCAGACAATTTTAGGAGGAACTACTACGATAAAGTCTTGGGAACAAACCCGACTTACTTATGCACTGACTTCAAGATGGAATCATCCGTTACAAAAATCCGGTCGTGAACAATCGCTACAGATCACTGTGTCACGTTAAAATAGGATATGCAACCGGGTGCGTAAATTATTCAGCAGTAGTGCACTCTTCGAATCACTGAAAACCAACGTTCATCAAACTATCTCAAGGTCACGTAGAGAGTGCTGGTCGATCACGGTCTGTTACAAATCACCTCGTAGATATGAATAAGCAGAGTATATCGGGTATAATCTTTTAGAACCAGAGTACTTAGAGGTGTTAGTTCGAGTGATGCAATGACAACAAAATAAAAATCCAACTGCCGGAAGAACAAAGAAGTAAGTCACGGTCGACCAGCTGTTAGAGCATTTTAAAACAGCAACCAACAAAATGACATTCCCTAAGTAAAATCTTCGTCTCGGATTCCGCTTCTTAACTTGAATCACAGTCCAGATAATGACTTTCTGGTAGTCTTGGGTTCTGGAATCGACTCCTCGTTATTTGGTTTTGTTTAAGCCTCACCATGCTGTGTCACGGCAACAATTACGTAATGATGTAATGCCAACCAGTCTATTGTGTGATCCCTGTAGTTTAGTCAGGTTTGCTTGTGAACTGTAATCGCCGCTTATTAAACTGTGGATCCTTCACCGTTGTTTTATAATTAGGAATAAGTCATAACAAGTTGCAAGTGAAAGTCACTAGAGGGTGTATTCACTTCTGGTAGGTTTTCAATGATTTACGATATCAAGAACAGTCTGGATTAAATCTCCATATCAATCAAAAGTGCACAACTGCCTTGGTAATTATGGTAGAGTAACGTTGTCTTAACATTTTATGTGATATGCCGAGAGTAAAATGTCATTCCCAACTGCGAATCTTTCTAGCGAAGAAAACATTTGAACAGTATAATGTCTTCGTTCTGCGCTTACTATGGTTTGACCGGTTTATTACCAGAATCTTGCTTACGGCTAATATGGAGAATAGGTATAAAATAGACAGTATAGCATGAGACGTGCTTCAACATTTGCCTCGATTTTGTTCTCTTGATTGTAGTAAATAAGTCAACAGCAATTATCTGCCTGAACAGCTAAATACAAGTTGGTCGATTGAGAGTGGAAAATCTGGTCGACTTACCCGAGTCCCATTGTCCAACTTGTCTTGGGTCATTTGAATCGTACGAATGTCAAGAAGACTTTCTGTGGAGTGGCTTACCACAGAGCCTGAGGGCCATTCGCCCTCGGTCATTTTGATGCATTGCTTGTTGGTATCCACATCCATCCCCATAACCTCCGGATGATGATCTGGTTCGGTTAAAGGATCAGTAAGCGTTCCCTTTTGAGATCCGAATTGTTGTTGAAGATTGAACAGAAAATGCTCGTTCGCAAGCCTATGTTGTGACAGAAAGGGTACTGGTGCGATATCGTCCTCCCGGTTCTGAGTATAGATTGACGGTGAACCATCAGGCGTCGAAGATGAGTTGTTATCCTCTTGCGTCAGTAACGATCTGTTCGTATCTTCAGGATTAGGGCTGTTTTCTCTAATTGCTGGACAGGATTTCTTATGGTAGTAATAAGAGGCACCCCAGCGATAACGTTTGGCGCAACCG
The DNA here is from genome assembly GCA_014220965.1 of Paragonimus kellicotti. NCBI lineage: Eukaryota > Metazoa > Platyhelminthes > Trematoda > Plagiorchiida > Troglotrematidae > Paragonimus > Paragonimus kellicotti. Next base: position 78,079 of record LOND01001814.1, on the reverse strand, counting down.
GGACATTGATATTTGCCCTCTGTACTGTGCTTCCCCTCAACGTGCTGTTTGAGAGACAGTCTTGAACTGAATTCTTTTCCACATTGCGAACATGATTTGGGTGTTGCAGTTCCATTGCTTATTGATGGACTTGCAGGTGGGTACTCGGTACCATCACAAGAAGTTTCCACAAGGCCAGGACATTGAAAACCAGCAGCGGCTGCAGCGTTAGCTAAAGCCGTGGCCATTACTGCCATCAAAGACCCTGATGAAGTAATTATCTCTCGGGGATAGGGGTTCTCCACCTGTTCTGTCGAATGGGGAATATGCGAAAACAACAAATTTTTAGTGACACCAGGGTTCGCTGGCAGCTGACCATTTTTTTCTTGAGGTTCAAACTCACTGTTTTCTGTCTCGATTTTGGGTGGTCTGTCACAACGTGGATCATCATCACTGTCTTTGGAAGAGTCGTTCAAATGCACAGCGTTCTTTTTCTCGCTGTCCACCTTGTCCACCTTGTCTGAAATGTTTTGCAGATCCGGAAAACTGAGGGTTGATGGGTTACTATTAAACCTGTGGGTGGAATAAACCGGGCCCATGAATTCATTCCAAATACGACTGGTTGGTTGAGACAAACGATCCTCCATACCCTCAGTCGAGTTGTCTAATTGATCGGGTTTCAGCTCTTGGTTGAAGAACTTTTGTTGTATCGCCGCATGAATTGCTGCAGTCATGGCTGAAGAGAACAAATTAGCGACTGACAAATCCGTGTCCGAATCAGGTTGTGTCTTGTGTGTTTTCAGGGTGTTCGCTGTGGTTGCCTCGGGTTTCGATCGCATTGGCTCATCGGCCGATTCAGACCGCTTGACAGTTTTCTCCATTCCAAATTTTGAGTCATCTGAGCTTGGTCCCGGCAGAAATGGAAACGGCAATAAACCAGGTGAAAAGATGTTATGAATGGTGGACACGGTGTCCGCCTTTTTGCCTGCTCCCATACTTGCAATTTTTTGTAGCCCAGTACAATTTGTCAGATGATGCAGATAGGCTGGTAGCTCGTTAAACCGATGTCCACATACACATGGTAACTGATTAGTAAAGGACTGACACTGCTGCATTTCGGACTGGCTCGAGGAAGTCTTAATGGAAGCTGTTGGTGATTGGTGGTAGAACTGTTGTGAATCATGTGCAGATGAGACCGTAGTGTGAAGCATTGTGTTCTGGTTCAGTATAGTAGGAGTAACGAGATTGTTATGTGGAGTTAGAAATGGCGGAAAGAAGCCAGTGTTCAAGAATGTTGAGTTGGGCGCAAATTGATGTGTTAAGTTGTTAACTGGTACATGAGCCGGGCCATAGCGGAACCAAATCCTGTCGTCGAATTGTACGGGTTAGTCAGCCCGAGTGGTGGCGGGATGGATGGAAATGGGAGCCGCATGCCCATCGCGGCAGCTAATGCTGCAATCCCCATGGAATCAGGGCCACAATATTGGACACTTGGGGCGGTAGCTGAGGCAGCGACTGGAGGACTGACATCCGTTAGGTGTGGAGCAAAAAACATGTCTGAAGTGAATGCATATGGTGGTGGTATTGACGAAAAAGGACTCGCCGAGGATGTGCCCGATTTGTTCAATGTTCCTGTAGACGTGGTGGCGTTGGAGTGAGTGCTGGGAGTGGCGAAGAAATGTGCTGTTGAACCAGGAGGGAATGAAAACGATAGGTCCGATGCGTGTGCACTCAGAGTGCGTGTGTTAGTCATGGTAATCGTAGCTGGATGATTATCGGGACTAGCGTCGGCTGTGGTTGTCGGTGGCCTTTTCTTGCAAGTACGCTGATGGTGATAAAAGACCGGGGGCCACCGGTACTTTTTAGCACAATATCGGCAAGTATATTTTGGTGGATAATGAATATGCATGTGTTGGTCTAACAACGCCTTGGATTTGAAGGCTTTGATGCAATGACAACATTTAAATGGCCTTGACAAGTCAGTTGTGCTAGGGGGCGCTTCTATCCCGGACTCTTTCAGGACAGTCGTGCATTTCGGCTCGACGAGTTTGGGCAAAGGGCTGCGATGATTTAGCTTGCCGTGTGTAGGTGAACATGGTTGTTTGCGTTGGATTGAGTGAATAAGTCATGTTGGTCGAAAAATATGGACCAAGGGAACTGGAGTACGCTTGGGTCTTGTTCATCGAAGCTAATCCAATTGGTGGCAAGAATCCCAAGGGGAAACGCGGGGTTACAGTTACGCCTACTTCAGACCGTTTTGGGGTAAAGGACATTGGCGGAGTTTCACTTGGAGTAAGCACTGGACATGTGAGTGGTTGCTTCCAACTATTCGCTTGTGAAGCCATACCGTTAAGCACAGAAGAATATGGTAACACACGCGGCCTTCTGGCTGGATCACACGAGGTTGGTTTGCGCGAAAGGGTCGATTGGGAGAATTGTGGTGACATGTGAGTACAATTAGAGAGGTGGTTGAGCAGGTCAGTTGGCGTTGGGAATCCGATCTTCCCACAACCTGTGCAGCTGAGGTGCCTCGGAGCGGATACCGCATGCGTTCCCGGTAACCAGTCGGGGCTCTTTGTTGTAAGTATTGTGTGTTCGCGAACCTCATCAATATCATTTTGCTGGTTCGTCTGCGGCACTTTTGAAATAAAATGTATCTTTTGTGCAGCACATACCTGTCTTGTTTACTTATACGGATAACTGTCAGTTTGCTGGTTGTTCCAATGTATTTGGCTCTCTTACGAGATTGTTGTCAAGCCTCCTATTCGGAGTTCCTTGCTTCCCACAGCCCATCCACGGTTATATCACTTCATCAGTGTAACTAGTTGACGGGCATTTGTTTCAATAACTCTAAGTCTATCAACCAGGTGGCATAATGGAACACCTTACTATCCTGTCTAATCAGCAGTAGTTTATAATCTTCACTTCCTTGGGGTTTATCATTTCGTAATTGATATTAATTCGACAGTGACTATTCAGGAGACGATGAAATTGAATGTTTTGGTTGCTTCCATTATCTTTCGAAAGAGCAACATGTTTGAGTTTGCTTCCACTCAAGTGCAACCAATTACTTTTCTTAAAGAATACTGGACAATAAAAGTATGGGCGCAACACGTGGAAACAAATTTTAAGATAAAGGAAGCATAAATGCCTTTTAATGTCTACACTTTTTAAATCACGTGATGACAAAATTATGGCTGTAGTACACAGTAATCTACTTCCAATCTGATTCAGATTGAGGATTCAATGGTTTCATGACGGTGGTACTATTGTGCACATTATGTTTCGAATTTTCAACTTTATTCTTCTAGTTATCAATAATTTTTAGCCTAAGCCGTCAACTTCAAGTTGTGAGTAAATCCGGTTGGGATTATTCGTTAGGGCGTAAATGTAATAAACCAGATAAAAACATGGTTCGTGAAAATTGGAAAACAAAACGGAACTAAGCTAGTCATAAACTCAGTACGATTGCACTTGTGTTGTATCAGTAAATCAGAAGGCTTCGTGAAAATCGATCAAACTTACCATTACTCAAGTACAGTGCTTCTTTTTGAAACAGGCTCTCAGAAGAGTCCACCTGAATGCGAAAATTGCAAGTACATGTGAATAAAATTCTGAAAAACAACTAGTTCATTTTTGTGGGTGACGAAGAAGTATGTAGGTTGGGTTTGTGTCGAAGCCACATCAAGTCAGGAATGATAAACGAGGAGGAAGGTACTATATGCTTGAATAAGTGCGCGTACTTGTAACTAATTGAAGACATGCAGATGAATTTAGAAAAATTCCTATCAAGAGGTTGAGCTATGTTAGATCGGATTAAGGCTGTAACTATGTCATACGCATTGGAAAGATTGGAAGAGATATAACCAACAAATTCTCCACAGGAAATTCCCTCGTGACCGGTTAAATGCTTTATAAGATCTAGCAAAAGCTGTAATGTCTTTGGACAATATTACCGGGAAACACAGTTTATGATCGTTATATTCTGTCGGAGATGACACACTGCGAAATTATCGTATTAAATCATGTGAGATGGCAAGAAAATTAAGATACTCGATATGGAAAGACAGACGCTAGACTTTGATGTAAACCTCACTGATATAGTGAGACCGCGTTATGGTACCACTCGAAGTAACTTATTGAAAAGAAACAGAGACCAGTATTCATTTGTTGCACGAGTAGTTAAACGTATGTCAAGATATTGCTCATAATTAATGTCTCAAATGAGTGCACACACCAAGTCGATACATACGGATGTGATAAGATGAAAAAAGTTGGCTGTGACATGCTTGACGGTTCGGACAAGCCGCTCAGTAAAATAGATGAGGACAAGAGAGATAGATATTTGAGGTCTACAGCCACATGGCCCACATTTTTAGTAAAATTCGACGTAGTTTTTAAAATAAATCTGATAATCGTTTCTTTGAATTCCGTGACCTTAGTCCCGATTGGATAGTGTCTGTCTTCCAAGCTGAAAGAGGTCATTCTCAAACTGTTGCTTTCTGTTATTAAAATTTTACGGTTTATTTAATACTACCGGATTTTCCGAAGTGAAAACCATCTACTCGATGTCTTCTCGACAACTGGGCAATCTGTTGGATTAGTTAACTGATTCCTCTAGTCAAATCAACTTGAGTGAAGAGTGTGTCCGTCTCTCTGGAAGATGATACTCACTAAAATGGACATGAAAACCATAATATCATAGATTACAAGGAGGTGTGGTTGATGGTAGCAGTCCAAAGAATTACAGATCCTACTGTGTAATTAATCCGTGAATAGAAGAACTGGTTTTGTGGAAACGGAACTTAACAAAGAATAAGAGAAGAATCTTATAAAAGGAACGAACAAATGTAGGTATCATAAGCAAACAAATGTGGCTAAGCGTTTTCGTATGGTTATTCACTCGTGCCCATTGCGAAGTTAGTGGCATAGTGGTCAACACGATTGCCTAATGAAAGCATGGCCGGAGTTCCCAGTCCCAGTGTTAGAAAAAACGTGTATTAAAGACGACCTCTAACAAGAGCGACATCCGAATATGATGCTTCTTTTCGAAAGAGGCTAGCTGTAAAATCCACGAAGACGCGACAGCTGCATTTAATTGAATGTTGTTCAACTTATATCAAACGAATACTCTACTTTCAATCAAGACTCAACATCTGAAGAAGTGGCAAATCAAATTAGCAGAATGAGTTGGTTTGTGTCAGATTTGGTAGTAAAAACTAGTTATTATATGAAATATGATAAGAATCAATAAAAAGAACGGGACAAAGGCTTTAGGGAGATTCAACGAAAGGCATGGTAGCTCGCAACATCATAAGTACATCCATTGGGGATATGAACAGTCAATAGTAATGCGAACAATCAAGGACAGAAAGACGCACATAATTTTAGGAAGCAGGATACAGGATACCAGGCCTTTGGTTCTAGTCGAGGCTGAGTTAACAAGAGTATACCTGATTATGTGTCAAACTGATGTATCAGGCTGTTGATGCTCAGCTATTAGAGTCTCTGTACTATTCTACTACTATTCTACTATTCTACTACCCTGTGGTCTATTTCAAATATTTATTCATTTGTTTAAAATGTCTTGTGTTTTGTTTTCAGTTATGGCTTAGACTCTCAGTTGACACCTGTTCGGATTCATCTGATCAGCTTTCTTAATTAGTACGTAATACCCTTAGGTCAACTAATGCACAGTTCATTACTGGTGAAATACATAAGGCCTACCAGTAGAATCATGTACACTACTGTCATAACTCTCAATCCATACGTTGACAACTAAGTCTTATAAATAAGAAGTTGCTAGATTTTACCACATAGAACTGAGAACGTACGGCATCTGTGGATGTTAATCCACGAACCGGAATATTTCATTCTGAATCAGCTGATCGTTCTTAATCAAGGGAACCTATATTAATCTACACGTTCTAAAAGAAAATGATACTTCTCGAAAACTGTTGTTATCACTGCTGTAGCTTTTGTTGAACAATGAGATCCTGTTCCCAACAGTCACCAAAAATGATATATGTTTCCAAATATACGATTCTGTTTATCTAGAACTTCCAAAAACTGATAGCGTCTACTATTTTGTCGCTACACGGAACTGTATTTTGTTGCTATCATTATTACGTTGTAGATTAAAGAAGTGTAGAATGTCTGCCATTGTGGATAAGAGTCACTCGTACTAAACAACAGTTGACTGACAGTGTTTTAATTCAAATTTAGCTACTGGTCCTGGGAGATCTACTAATGTCTCAGCTCCATTTGTTTTTACTAGTACGATAAAAATCTTATGTAGTCATTCCCCTTCTCATTTATCTACTGTCGTTACAGCTGTGAAATGGAACCAACCACATAAACCATTATTTGTCATTGCGTCAACGGATAATTCACCTACTCATTATATGCAAATGAGCCCGGGATTTGTACAAAATAAAAGTCTAACCTTGTAAACACTATAAGCCTCAAAAATATACTAAATGTGATATCATGTTCACAAAGTTTAACAAATTTAGCTACCATCCACCCATCTGGTGATCACCAAACCTAGTGGTAAATGTAACTTTGCTTACTGTCAAGAACACTGTACCTCGGTGATTCTCCTTCAGCATAAAACCTTAGCTTCTCTGAACAAAAAATTGTAATGCTTCTAGAATCGCAGCAATACTTTCGGCATACTCACTGGAGATCTATTGTTAAAAGCTCCTGCTGAAGTTGGTATTGGACAGTGTCTTACTTTGCTGATTTGAAACGATGTTACTGAAAGAACGCAGTTGGAATAGATAAACATCTCTGCTTGTACACATTAACCGGAACAGTCTGCAGGATGTAACCTCTGTTGTTATGTGTTCTTTTACTTCTATTGAACAAATTAGCTCAAAGGCATCCCATTCTAAATGTGTTGTCTACGTTGAGGTCTTTGTTCTTCTTTACTTTCGCTGGCTGACTAAATGAACTATCTAACATTCTCTTTAATATAAGAATTTTGGGTACCACAAAGTTTGTCTGTCCTTCCTATGTAAGCACAGATCTGCTGATTGCGACCTGTTTTGTGTGGAACACGTTTCTACTCCCAGAGCTCGTTCTATCAACTCGATATGTTTCATTTTATTTCACAAACTTACCCGATCTCTTTATGTGGCTGTTGTTCAGGCAACGTAAGAAAGTTATCAACTTTTTTCCACTCTCCAGATTCACCTACACGGAATTCGTCAAGTTATTACTTTATTGCGTCATGTACTGATCCACACCGGTTTATCTGTTTTCCTGTACAGTTCTTTCTGTGTACTTGGTAGGACTACCTACTTACAGTGTTAAATATAATGGTGCTCTGTGTAAAGTATGAATCAGTGCATTCATTTGTAAGCTTCTTTTTTGCTGGGAAAAATTCGCTGAGATAGTATCGTACTAACCAGTTCGTTTATTTTATCCTAAACGTTCCAGTCAATTTTCAGTCATTCAATAACTTAAAATTCCTCACTATGGAGCACAACGGTCCTATCATTCAATGGTCTAACAACTCTTATCTCCGCTTGAGCATTACCCCCCGGTTGATCGGAAGTGCTCGGGAAGAAACTGCTTAACGACAAGTTTTATTACATACTAAGATTGATAATTCGGTATTTTTAAATGTTAGCTAAACGTTTGTCCTAGGGCTATATACCTTTCTCCTGACTGCACTTGACTTGGCTTAATTTCATTGTTTGTACTAAAAAATCTTGGTTTCAACCCCAACCATGTGCATTACGGCGGGACAGTACCACGACAGCAACCATTAGTGTAGGGGAGGGGATGTGACGGTAAACCGTCATCTGATAGGTCACGTGATTGCCCCGAGCGATGTCGAAGACGAACAAATCAATTCCTTTGACCTACTTGCTGGTTTACTAGTGTATACTAATCCTCTTGTGTGTGGAGGGTCTATGCGATAAGCTACTTGGCGTGTTCCTGAAAACAAGGTCATTTGATTAGTGTTAGTCTTGTGCGGGCGATTGAGTTCTAATCCGAAAACGAACAAGCTCTCGCCATGATCTTCGGCGCCATCTGCTTCCGCGTCAGTAACCATCTAATTATCAATAGGTGTGAACAATGAAGCAGAATGAGATAATGTGAATTTTGTGGAAAGCTATCAGTAATAATTGGAACTTCCTAGATCATTATAGGGAGCAATTATTGATATTAACTAAGTACTACTATCATTGGGCATGTGAGTAAGAATATCGACAAGTGGATGTGTGCAAACATGGGCACGAATAAGGATACATGTATAAATAAAAACGCACTGAGGATCGATTGGATTGTACGCGTTGTCCGATGTTTGCTAACGGTTAAACAAATTTTACTGTGGACTCAGGACGTCTCGTTTTCATAGTGAGCTATCCAAAATCCCACCGATTCGGATTGGGGACTTTCCACATTCGTAGTTAGGTTATCGGTTCTTATGTACAGGATGGTATTTCTGTGTCCGGAGGAGAGACGGACTGCGATGTGAGAATTAAGATCGCACGACAGAGTACATGGTTCCAACATTCGTGCTCTGATCCAAATTAAATCACTTTGGTGAAAATCTTATTGCGATTACTAACGTTACTCTATCTCCAACGCCAGTAAATTGGAGCATTTTTAGTTTGCCCACAAAATGTGCAGAATACAATGAGGTATACAAGCGCGCAAAAACTGAGATATCCATCGACTAAGTTGTTTACCTTTCGAGTTTGTTGGGATATTTAACACCGGAGTGTTGTCGAATCAAACCTGTATCTCCTGGACTGCCCACTAACTAAGTCTAACGTGATAATCCAGTGTTGGTGGCATCCGTTTCTGGCATAAGCTGTCACACTGCTCGAAGCTCAAAAACTCGGCTGTACACGTCATCATAAGTGGTTTTGTCTGCACCAGTTGTGACTGCACTCACACATCTCGTACCCATTGTATACTTGAATTTAAAAAAAAGGTTAGGTAGAATGTGGGTTGAGATTTTTGTAGCCCAACTGGCTAAGGTTCGTTAGCCAGATGAGAAGATTTAATGGTAAGCTCCAAATTAGAAAGATATTTAAAGTGTAAAGTAGGATGGCATCCAGTACAAAAGTACATATTGGTGTATTTATATAAAATTATACAGACAAGTAAATCTGAAGATTGACAGAGAAATCAAACTAAACCTTCATGAGAAAGGTAGTAGAAAGCTAAAGAAAAGGAAAGTAAGCATGGAGCCATACACAAAATGTATGGGAAGGATAGCGAGTCACTAACCCAACGGCAGGATTTCGATGGTTACTGAAAATGGAAAATGCGCAACCGGATTAGTCTGGTTGCGTACAATACCCTCTCAGTCTGTTTGTTGGCTGTTCGCCCTTGATAGTCCAACTAGTCCAACTAGTGTATTCATGGTTCAATTCCACACAGCACTACACAGTCGCACCGTTGCAACCTGTTACCACCCCAGTTCTTTTGCGTAACGTGCGCTTCAAGTCACGACCACAAGGAAGTCACCTATTGAACTTCCGAACGCTTGCTGGGATCGTACTTATCCAGGGCTACTTCGTTTAATTCCCCGATATCTATTTGATAATGCACAAACTTTACCCAATCAAACTCTCCATGTCGCTTCTGACGAAGAGTGTTGAAAGAAAGAAAATTTCTTACCTCTGTTAAAACGCAGACTAAACGTAGCTGCCGCGGTCGCGAAAGACGTGATCATTCACTGCAGTTCTTTTTCACTGTGAGTAAACAACACAGTCATTTGTAAACAGTACCATGTAGATGGTCAAATTAGGTAAACGTGTGGGAATATCGAAAATGGGGGTAATCAGGTGATGACTATATATATGACATCCAAGTTGAACGCCGTCTTCCGAGCTCCGAAAAATAATTTTTAGTAATGCCGCTATCTATAGGTTAATTCAGGTTAAAACTGTAACACAAGCTTGATTATTTTGGCAACTCCAAGAGCACCGGAGATGGATTCATCTTTATGCCCTCATCCAAGAGTCCAAATGAATTAGCGAATATAGCTGGAGAGCCAACCCTATGCAGGATCGTCCATTGTGCCTCACGGTTCGCGGAATAAAACACCTTGATGAAATCGACAATAGCTGGTTACGTTTACATCAATTGTCCTGCATCTGGTGAATGACATTTCAAGCATACTGCAGCTGACCTGGAATCAACACTACTGTTTGGGAACATTGGATTCCAAACCGCCGACAAATAATCGATTGCACAAGATTCTTTCCTGAGCCCTACCAACACGAACTAACAGACTGATGCTCCAATATTTGTCCATACTGTGCTTGCTCCTGTTAGCTTTGAATAAGTGTAAGATGAAGTCATCTAGTAAGACGGCTTCTACATCTCAGAGTGCAGCGAATCATTTTTGTCAGGATAACTTCGAAAACAGCACCATCACACTTCAAAATTTCCCAAATTTTCTTGCAGCTTTTGCATTTTGAATTCGTCCACTATCCCACTGAACCTCTGCCAGGTCAGGGAAGAGGTTATTGCGTCAATTTTTGGTCCTTCTGTTCTGTCTACTAAAATGTTAGCGCGAGCGGACGTTGTCTTTTTTTATAGACAAACGGAAAGACCACATATGAATCTTGTGCAAATATATTGGCACTCTACTGAATTGGTCTGTTATTGTTGACCGGATGACCATGGATAACCATTCGCCTCAATACATCAGAGTTTCTCGTCC
>LOND01001814.1:54244-67304 GCA_014220965.1 Paragonimus kellicotti | reverse complement strand
TGCATCTGGTGAATGGCATTTCAAGCATAGTGCAACTGACCTGGAATCAACACTACTGTTTGGGAACATTGGATTGCAAACCGCCGACAAGTAATCGATTGCACAAGATTCTTTCCTGAGCCCTACCAACACGAACTAACAGACTGATGCTCCAATATTTGTCCATACTGTGCTTGCTCCTGTTAGCTTTGAATAAGTGTAAGATGAAGTCATCTAGTAAGACGGCTTCTACATCTCAGAGTGCAGCGAATCATTTTTGTCAGGATAACTTCGAAAACAGCACCATCACACTTCAAAATTTCCCAAATTTTCTTGCAGCTTTTGCATTTTGAATTCGTCCACTATCCCACTGAACCTCTGCCAGGTCAGGGAAGAGGGCAAGAAACTCTGATGTATTGAGGCAAATGGTTATCCATGGTCATCCGGTCAACAATAACAGACCAATTCAGTAGAGTGCCAATATATTTGCACAAGATTCATATGTGGTTTTCCGTTTGTCTATAAAAAAAGACAACGTCCGGTCGCGCTAACATTTTAGTAGACAGAACAGAAGGACCAAAAATTGACGCAATAAAACCACAGGACTCTTGTGTTCTGATAGTTACATGGTCTTTTTATCAACCCAATTTACTTTACCTACCAGTTGTCCTTGGTTTTGCGAAGCCTTATTGGTAATTTAACCGTGAGCATCATGATCTATAGTCTTCATACTCTCATTGTTTGGACTTCTCTTTCCGTATTTACATTTGTAGACTCAGTAAGCCAAAGAAGTGACATCATTTCGCTCATCTCCCTACTGAATGTAGCGGACAGGGCCACCCAGTTCATACTGCGCGACGGCGCTGCAATAGCTCGTTTACTTCAGGTTGCAGCGCCATTGATTATACGGGCTTGGGATACCAAGAACTGGACAGGGAACGACTGAGGTTCTTAACCAAAGTCCTCGACTTCAAGCCCGCACCGCAATGCACTGGGCAGATGAAAACGAATTCAAAAGAACGTCTTATGGCTGGAATAATGGATCAGCCATAATCCAGCTTGCAACCTGGCAGATTAGAATGTGTGGTTCACCAAACTTGGGTCGAAAACTCTATCTTCGTGGGCGACACAGTTTAGTTTAAGCTGACAAGTTATCCATGTGTGCATAACTTTGTCGTGGGCGAGAACGAGAGATGTCGTGGAGCAATCGACTGCATTTCTGTAACAGAAAAGACGGAAGTTCGTCTGATGGCCGGGGTCATTGGTCTCTGTGGCCACTGCGTACATGGTGGGATATCAGACGGGGATTCCTTTGATTGGTTGGTCATATCACTGGCGGTAGATCAGTGGTGTAAAATACTTTTGGGTAGCCCACTTCACGCGTCACCTGAGTGACGGTGCTCGTCATCCGCTGTAGTTAGCATTCCTTCTAGGATGAGCGGCTGCTCGTTTCATTTGGTATTCAATGAAAAAGGTCCATGTATGTTTTCACTTACAAGAAAAAGTGCGCGCACTGACTAACAAACGTCCAGTAATCAGTATATTCACACGAGATAAGTCAAAGTGTCTTTTATCCTCTTGCACGTGGTTTAACTTTTGCTGAACATTAGCTGGGTCTTACATCCAGGCAAACTCCTTAGGTTAAGCGGTATAACCGCTACCACAAATACTAGTACTAATAATACTGAAGCACTTGAATGTCCTTTGAGGGTCTCCAGCACAATGAACCGACGAATTCACGGTTCGACATTCATACTTCCGATTTACATAACGATAGGCGTAAGTGACAAAGATTACCTATAGTGAGTGTGTTACATCGACCATATTACTTTGGACGGGAGGTCGTACAACCGGATAAGGTTTTCTTCTGTTGCAAACCAATGGGAAACCCAACATTAATTACCACAGCAAGCGAGAGAAGTTGAGGTATCAGCGGAAACATATTTTACCACATTTCCCACAGTATCTTATACCATCAGATTATAAATGAAACATTTTAACAGTTAAGCCGTTTATTGGAAACTGTATTAAACAACACGACAAACTACACTTCCACATTAAGGGAATTCTTTATTTGTAGCCAGTCGCGCACCTATAAAAATGTTTTAAAACATGTGACTACATCAGTAAAGACACGCAAATAACCATTTCCGTTTTACATCCGAACTTCTGAATAGTGTTGAGGAGAGAAGTTAGATTCGTGTGAAGTCTGCGTTTGAATGCAGAATGGTTGTTGGACTACGTCTTCCTCAATAGACATTGAACTACCTCGCCATCGAAAAATGGATTACCAAAGACACGTCTCTGGGCAGTTTTCATTATCTTCCTGTAATTATCGTAGACGTCGACTAGAGAGAAGTGGAGCATTGCGGTTGGTGTCAGCTTGTGTGCTTGTGCCAGATCCCAGGATGACATCAAGTTCAAATCTCATTCGACTTTCGTGCTTGTCTTTTTATCCCCATGGATGTCTACAAGATAATAGGTTCATTTATCCATGGAGGGAACTCGGCTGTAACCTATATAGGCATCCGTTCACCCAGCATACATTCGGTTCAACTATCTTTCGAAAGTCTCCAGCCATTCGTTTCCAGTTGCAGTTAACTCAACTACCTAACTCATCCAATCACAATAGAATGCATTCGGATACATTTGCAGTATACTGTTATGGATAACAGTATGCAGGGGGTAGTACACAAGCGATTTCTCGTTTCCTAGATCAAACCAGGGACTGATAGCGATTACTTAATTGGGCAAGTACGCCCTATATATTGGACTTTGTTTAACCCGGCCGTTGAACTAAACGTTCAACCTGGATGTGATCTAAATTGTGAGCACAATATGGTATTAATGATATCCAGCGTCCAGAAGCAGATGGACGCCACTGAACGAACTTTGGAACTGCCCAAAGTGAATCAAAGCAGAAAGGGATTTGTGGCGATTTTCCTACATTTATGAGTTTAGACCGAACATTGGGCATGAGCCCTTGAATGAATGCTGACATGTTCAATCCTCATAATAGGTCTGCTTGAGGTTATACGGTTGTAAATATCTGAAACCAAAGAGATCAGGGACTGAGATTGTTTGACCGAATTCACTAAGAACTTACCCCTGGGAAATCGTACTGTGTAAAAGGAGAAGGAAGTTTGGTGTGTTACAACTAAAAGTTGCAAACACTTGCAGGATTCGGATCCAACATAGGTCCTGTGCATTACAGATTTTTCATAACGGTAGTGTACGGAATATCAGATTATTAATACAAAGACTGCAGTACGTAGACTAAATGAAACACCAGATCAACCACAGCTGTCTAGATTATGTTTCCAATCGACATGGTTTTCAGGTCGGGTTTTCTCTCACAGTCATTGGAGCTGAGATCTATTACAGTTAAAACTTTTTTAAATGATAAGCCAAAAATAGATGACCCCTAGCTTACAGTTTGTAGTGATCACTATTACAAAGCATCCAAGATCCACGTGACTGTCCATCAGCGTTCCATGTACTGTATGTTGCTTTTAATTCTCATTTGAAATGGTAATCTTATCATTTCCTCTGAACCATACGTGTTATCATCAAGCCTTTGATTATTAGTACAAATCAGTGTAACTATGCTCTCCAAAACCGTTATCGATCACAATCAGTGACGACTGAAGGTCTTTCCCGGTGCCGTAATATGTTACCTCAAAACGTAAGTCCGTGCGAATTTTCCAGGATCGAATAACGTCGACAAGAATAACCTATACACCTGACAGATATATTCTAACATGATAACAAACACCAAGTCCTTCTTGAGAACGCGTGAGTTCAGTTGAAAGCACAACACATACAAACACGACAAGAAAGAAAGTGTTCGAATGCGCTACATATCGTATTTTCGCCTGCTCAAATCATTCAGAAACAATTGGATTATGCGAATCCTAGTGATTTAATGAGCCTCAGCACAGGTTGTAATCATTCATAAACCATCCATCCATAGCGATTCGGTAAGTGGAACAGCACCAACGTACAGGCGGAATTTGCTTAACGTGTATCAAGTGTACCGCTTTCGTGTGCGCGCACACATACGTGCGTGTGCACACACACACACACACACACACACACAAACCTGGGTGCACTGCCTGCGTTTACTTATATGTAAAGGCGGGTGGGTGGGTACCGCATTTCCATCAAGTTACGCATAATTATTACGGAGCCAAAAAATCACATACACGTGCACTCGGAGAGTAGGCATGCGTTTATACATACGGAGTGCAAGCTGATGGCTCTGGTGTAAACTGTTGCTGAATCAAGTGTCCCCTGTGTCACATGCACGCACTCGGTCTTTCGACTCGGTAACACAACCATGGTTCGGCACATGATTGTAACCATAACCACGCATGCAGGCATGAACGAATGGAACGCACATTAGGTGCTTTTTTGCATGTGTAGGGTTGCCTTTTAATGATTTACGTACTGCCCTTTTCCGATTTTCCTCGACGATCTTTCAAATGCTTGGTACTGCTACTGTCGCTTGCGTTAGTGCGATTGTTCCAAGTTGAGGGTAGCGCTGTGTGTGTGTGTTATGGCTGTAGTGCGCAATCGTGTCAGCACGCGTGAGCACGCCATGACTTCTCGATCGTCGAGACAAAAACGAAGCAGCTTACGTAGCGCGATGAATCGATCAGTTCGAATCACATATGCACTACAAAAGCATGTGTTCACCTTGGTCTTCATCGTAATTTAGTCTCCGAAGTACCCGTAAGTTATAAGTAGTTCGGCAACGATATTTCACTGTTAACACTACGGCAAGAGGCTACGGGGCGGACGGGGCGGGGCGCGGGCTCCGCGGGGCGCCGGGCGCCCGGGCCGGGGGCCCGGGCGCGCGCGAGCAGAGGGCGACGTTAGGGAGACAGGTTAGTCGTGTGCGTTTATTCTGTGAATTAGAACAAATACAGCGGGAAAGTCTACTAACTGTGACGTTCACTACCACGGATAGATTACACATAGGTGATGAGAGTTACCCTGAGAAAGATCGCCTGTTCTGTAAACTGAGACAATCGGAGTTAGGGGAATTGGGTTAACCATTTTGCTCTGTGTAATGTAAAGCTAGTGAATAATGATGGGTTCTAAATTCAAAAAAAGACGACGAATACTTGGTTGAAACGTTAAGTAATAACATCGGGCAACTGGTGTATCACAATCGTAAGGTGAGTAGAACTTCTGTGGATAGGAAATGAACTGATCGAGGACCACGTCATCTTTTACACGTAATAGATAGTAAACACATTCTACTAACTGAATATTGTTTGAAAGACAAGTTTCTTCGGGTACCAAGTAAGTGAAAGGTAAGGAACTAGCCTTGTTGTAATCCTCCATATATACTATTCGCGCACTTTTCGCACCAAACTTCAAACGATCTAAATTTTGAAATTACTATGCCATCACAATGACTAAACATTGGTTAACGTACGTAAAGTTTAACGTGAACGGTGGTAGTATTACCAATCGTAAGCCTTTTAAGTCACCAGGCGAATTAACGATTAAAAGTAAAGAGGAGATGCGAATGAGGACGAACTCAATTAGTGGGCTCTCATTTTGTGACCGCAAATCTCAATCTTTCCGCCATGCATTTGCAACGATTGCTTGGTGGCTAAATCACGTTGGATTACATGAAGAAAAATCACTGGTTCAGGAATTGTTACTAACGTAACCTCCGCCTGTTCGTTTGGTGTTAAACTGAAAATACACATTTTCTGACAAAAGCTGTTTGAGTCAGTATGGTGTACTGTATTCAGTGCGACTGTTTTTCTTACATTACTAACTATAGCAACCATAAATTCAAATGCCCAGAAACAGTCCGTCATTATTTCGGTTGGAGTCATAAAAAATAAGACGCGGCAAGATTATAAACATTGCAATACGAAAATTGTAGAGGCTACTCGTGCGTATCCAGTCAAAGGATTGTACAAACCGGAATTGTCGGCTTAGCGGCAATCCGTCGAGGTGGAAAATAATGACGGTATTCTAAGGTGGGCATTCTGGCGTGGCTCGAAGTTTATTTCACTTCCTCAAACGAGCCTAAGTAAAACGGATGTGTGAGGACAATATGTTGCTTTTGTAACTGTGATCAGAATGTGCACAATCTACTTATTTCTTTAGAAAGATATTTTAACATTAGTTTTAATATACCCCCCATTTATGGACTAAGTTTACTTGATCAGAAAAGGGTTGTAAGACAGAAGTGTACACTTACATACATAACCTCGTTTGATAACATATTTATGTATCAAAGTTAAAACATATGTAAGACCACCCGCCCCCCCCTCTTCCTAACAAGGAACATCATCCAGGGTATGCAAAAATATTTATTCTGCTGCGTTTTTTCGGGAAGGCAACAGTATTTCATCTTATTAAATCGGACAGTAAGTTAGACATAGTCATATTGTCCGACTCACTGAAGTAATCACGCGTACCTCACTGACAATGATGTCTCTACAAGGCCGCTCTTGCGTGTATTAACGAAGGGTAGAACATTTCAAATGAGGTATACTATCGAGGAGCTTTAGCTTGAAACCGGTTTTGCTGATTGCGCAATCGCCGTAAAATGATGGGGGTTATAAGTCGAGATAAATAACGACACCTGTTTGTCGTTTGGACTAGATTCTTAAAGAACCAAACTGATTGGCGTCGCATCGTCTAATATTTGTTGCCACATAACGTTGTGACTACAAACGGTAGGGGGTACCGCCAGACCTCTCAGAAACTCTTGATTGGCCAAGCAACATTGTATGTTACTGGGTTATTCAGCGTTCCAGGATTGTAGTTACAAGCATAGTTAAGAGAGAAAAGGAATGTTGCGTGTGTGAACGAGATTTCAAAAGTTCTCGTTATTTTTAGAATGCTTTCAAAAAATTGGTTCATGGGTTTGACTCGATCTGTTTCTTTTTTCTGTGTCTTTTTTTTTATTCGTTTTTTTTATATTTTCTGGGTTAATGAGCCTATATTTCACACTACAATCGCACCATTTGTGTGAATGGTTTAAGATATTAATGTGTTACAATGAAGTATCGGATAACGTTTGCAAAGGGCCATTCTTTAAAGTGTCGCTGACTTGTCCATGCTATCATTTAGTGGGATTAGCAGTGTCTCAGCGAAAAACTGCACTGCTTATGTTTTTGCAAATAGGTTTCAGGTGAGGATCGTTGTTAGCTGACTGTAGCTGTACGAAAATATTGATGAGATATATTCCAGTCAACCCGTTTCGAAAAGGACCGGTAGATTAGTGTGTCGCTGTCGTTAGAACCCGTCGTTTGTGCGTATAGTTTACGTGGCTGGGACTTGAACATCGGCCACGGTTTCATGAGGCAAATGTGTTGATCATCATGCCACTGATCCCCCGTAGGAAATGACTGAATTACAATGTCTGGAGGCAAAATTAATTTTGCCTGTGATCAATGAACAAGTGTCTGATCGCTTCAATAGAAAGCACAATCAGTGTTTGTTAATTCCAGTTCAATACCCCGTGATTGACTTTCAAACCTAAGATAGAGATAAACATTTTTTCGCTGCAGAGCAATGTATAAAAAAAATATGATTGTTATGTGTATTGTGCTCAGTTTATAATCAAGCAGGGTGTGATTTGCCTTGGATGCGATATCGTTTCCCTCATGGGGAACTGAGCCTCCTCTAAAAATGGTTTCGTTGCGATTCGAGGTTTAAGATTTCAGATGGATGACGTAATTAACTTTTGGATGAGTGTACACGGTGAGTTTTCCTAGGGTTCTCCCTATTCTGTTAGGTTAAGTAAACGCATGAATTAGATTACACAATCACTGTTTAACGCGGTAGAACGGTAACAATTTACATCCTTCCTATCGCATGACGAGACAGAACGAAAATTATAAGATTTACTAATACAACAACGTCTCAACCACGGTTTCTTCGTTGACTAAAGCAGGACTGTTCTGAAAACAAGTTGACTTTCATGTGAAAAAATAGTTAAATCTACCGTCCCTTCGTAAGGTCCTAGCATGGATGGGAAGTAGATGGGGGTTACACTTTTTACACCAATGCCGGGAGTTGTTAAAAGTGATGCCATAGTTTCTGTATTAAACCACAACACGGACTAAAACGTTGCTATGGCTTAGTTGCTACTGAGATGAAACTCATTACTAGAATGAAATCGTTCGCCATTGTATTATTCCACTATTAAAATCCGGGAAGTGATAGCTTCGTATAACCCCTCGTTGAGCCCTGAGACGTTCAGTGCACGCCTGTTTCATACAACAGTGTTTCATTATTTCCGTTGCTTTTAACCCGATTGCGAATGTTACGGCTGTCGATGTGAGGTACACCAAGGTGGAGTAACGGTCATAAGCGAGCAGTTGTAACCTTGTGTCTTCTGAACCCGTGATTTAATGTGTGCTGTACCGCTGTGAGGCTCAAGTGGTCCAAGCATTTACATAATGGACATAGCCGTAGACATATCTCCACCCTCCGATCCGGACACGGTACCTACTTGATGTAATTGACACTGTGTGTCCTATTGTCCTCAGAACAGTACACACCTACTATAGAGGATACAGAAGTGCTGTACCAGACCCATGTCACAACTGAATGTGTCTCGGCACGAGGTTTCTGATCCCACAAAGTTCTGCTTGTGCGTTAAGTGTACTTCTTCACCACTTGGGGGGGCACTTTGCGAACCGGCCAATAGACAACACTGACGTGGCACAAATCACATACTCATATGTATTATTGGTAACTAAAGCACCCACAAAACACATATAAAATAGAAAGCCCCGGGTGAAGTGACTATCCATTTGAATATGACAATCTTCGACCAAACTGCGCACGCTTCTGTCCCATGTCGTTGTAACTTCCCGTCAAACCAACGACCAGGACGGATTGAAATGGATTGATGATGGCAGTGGTGACGTCAGTGAAGTGCATGATGGGCTTACCCACCGGAACACAGTTCTAAAGCGAAGGTCTGGTTAGAGCGATACAATGCGTTTGTCTGCTTTCATTTAACGAGCTGTCACATCAACAAGCCATGGAATGCATAAACAGATGCCGTTGGATGATGTTTGTTCAGATCGAGCTGTACCGACTGAATATGATGGACCTAGAAAATTTCGAATACTTGATGTGCGTGTGGATTTGTACGACAGCTGTCTCTTATTGGCTATACCGTTTGGTGTGTGGCTCATAGTGAGATGGAACAGTCTTCATCTAAATTCAGTAAATACACACACACACAAACCTGGGTGCACTGCCTGCGTTTACTTATATGTAAAGGCGGGTGGGTGGGTACCGCATTTCCATCAAGTTACGCATAATTATTACGGAGCCAAAAAATCACATACACGTGCACTCGGAGAGTAGGCATGCGTTTATACATACGGAGTGCAAGCTGATGGCTCTGGTGTAAACTGTTGCTGAATCAAGTGTCCCCTGTGTCACATGCACGCACTCGGTCTTTCGACTCGGTAACACAACCATGGTTCGGCACATGATTGTAACCATAACCACGCATGCAGGCATGAACGAATGGAACGCACATTAGGTGCTTTTTTGCATGTGTAGGGTTGCCTTTTAATGATTTACGTACTGCCCTTTTCCGATTTTCCTCGACGATCTTTCAAATGCTTGGTACTGCTACTGTCGCTTGCGTTAGTGCGATTGTTCCAAGTTGAGGGTAGCGCTGTGTGTGTGTGTTATGGCTGTAGTGCGCAATCGTGTCAGCACGCGTGAGCACGCCATGACTTCTCGATCGTCGAGACAAAAACGAAGCAGCTTACGTAGCGCGATGAATCGATCAGTTCGAATCACATATGCACTACAAAAGCATGTGTTCACCTTGGTCTTCATCGTAATTTAGTCTCCGAAGTACCCGTAAGTTATAAGTAGTTCGGCAACGATATTTCACTGTTAACACTACGGCAAGAGGCGACGGTAGGAGACAGGTTAGTCGTGTGCGTTTATTCTGTGAATAGAACAAATACACAGCGGGAAAGTCTACTAACTGTGACGTTCACTACCACGGATAGATTACACATAGGTGATGAGAGTTACCCTGAGAAAGATCGCCTGTTCTGTAAACTGAGACAATCGGAGTTAGGGGAATTGGGTTAACCATTTTGCTCTGTGTAATGTAAAGCTAGTGAATAATGATGGGTTCTAAATTCAAAAAAAGACGACGAATACTTGGTTGAAACGTTAAGTAATAACATCGGGCAACTGGTGTATCACAATCGTAAGGTGAGTAGAACTTCTGTGGATAGGAAATGAACTGATCGAGGACCACGTCATCTTTTACACGTAATAGATAGTAAACACATTCTACTAACTGAATATTGTTTGAAAGACAAGTTTCTTCGGGTACCAAGTAAGTGAAAGGTAAGGAACTAGCCTTGTTGTAATCCTCCATATATACTATTCGCGCACTTTTCGCACCAAACTTCAAACGATCTAAATTTTGAAATTACTATGCCATCACAATGACTAAACATTGGTTAACGTACGTAAAGTTTAACGTGAACGGTGGTAGTATTACCAATCGTAAGCCTTTTAAGTCACCAGGCGAATTAACGATTAAAAGTAAAGAGGAGATGCGAATGAGGACGAACTCAATTAGTGGGCTCTCATTTTGTGACCGCAAATCTCAATCTTTCCGCCATGCATTTGCAACGATTGCTTGGTGGCTAAATCACGTTGGATTACATGAAGAAAAATCACTGGTTCAGGAATTGTTACTAACGTAACCTCCGCCTGTTCGTTTGGTGTTAAACTGAAAATACACATTTTCTGACAAAAGCTGTTTGAGTCAGTATGGTGTACTGTATTCAGTGCGACTGTTTTTCTTACATTACTNTTTTCATATCACTGTCCACTCTGGTCGAAATAGTAGCGAGTGATGGCAATGGTTTTTCCTCTGTCCATTCAGTCGGGGTGGATGACACGACCGCCGCAGCTGCTTCTGCAAAACTGGCTGCTGTGCGTGCAAATTCATTACATTGGCGGGCGTGGCCAATAAATCTTGTCGCATCTGAGAATCTCAAACCGCACGGACAAGGCAAAACGTTGACTCCAGAAGGCACATCACTGTGTGGACTAAGCGAAGCTAGGTCTGAAAGAACCAAACGGTCCTTCTGGTTTGGACTGGATGAGCCAGAATGATGTAGACCCGTGGCACAGTCGGCGAAAGATAACTGAGGCTCGGCGATTTCATCATTTTTCATTGAACTTACATTGATGTTTTGAACGGGACTGTGTTGTAACTCGTCCGATATGTGCTTTGAGTCAGGTGAGAAGGTAGTCCGATTAGGGTTATTGGTCTGTGGACGCTGTGTCGTGGAGCATGCAACAGGGACAGCTAAGAACGAGCTTGTCTGATTCCCGTTTATCCCGTTTGGCTCAGTTTTCATGAACATTGACTGATGTGGAATGGTTTGGCAAGCTTCAGTGGGGAATGGAGAAACCACAGACATCTGGTTGTTTCCCAATGTGCTCGATAAGCAGAAATGTTACAACGAGCAAACAACTAGTCCGTACACACAAGAGGATTGCGTATAACAGATATGAAACCAACTAATGTTTCATACGCATGTCACAGTGGTTTTAACGGTATGAAAAATTTTTCCGGAGTGCGTTCAATTGAACGTGTGCACGTATGTGCGCGCAAACCAATGTTTACGTGAGAGTGAGTGGGCGAGTGTACAGACGAACACGTGGGTTCAGAATGGATAAATGATGTGACGAATACGATAGTCACAAATGAATAATCGTAACCAGAATACCATGCTTCCCCTACTCTCCTGACCAAACAAATTCGAAACCGGTAGAGAGAGCATGTCGTCGTCCCGTCTACCCGCTTGATCGTCTGTCTACCCCTACCTACACTCTCACCAGAACCACCCCCCTTCAATACCATTATCTAATCTGTCTACCCTTAACGCATAACCTACCAGCGTTGATCTATGAATTCACGTATAGTGTGCGCCTGAACTAATGCCTTAAGCCTGTGTGTAATCGTATGTGTGTATGCACATAGTGGGATGGATTTGCATGCATGTAGGCACACGCACAAATGTAAGTTCCATCTGCGTCTTGTAGTCCGAATGTCTGTCCGTTAGTCTATGCGTAGCGCACTCTCGCGAACACTCACACACGCGCTATGCACCATACGGTTTGAATAGATTTCGTTTCGTGGTGAGCCAGACATATGACACAGGGTTTTACTCCAAAACCAGATGGTAAGACCTAACAGATCTCTTTCTAGCCTGTTACAATCAGCCTAACTATCCAATTACTACACTTAGGCATGAATTCTCCCTGCCCCCAAAGTATGTAGGGGCCTCTCCAGCGGGCTCATTTGTGACCACAGTTTCGTAGTTCAGGGACAAAAAGACCGGACTGACTGGAACCAACGTACCAATCAACCTTGCCGCTCTATTCCAAACACTATCGGTACCGGCAGCATCGCTTTTCCCTCTGCTTTTTTATGTAGTTACACGTCTTTTGGACTGACAGCTTCGAGTGTACATCACTGACAGTTCGCGTTTGCGAACCATTGTGGTTACTGTGATAGTTTTCAAGTTAGGTCAAGCAAAGTCAACAATACTTTGGTTTATCTCGAAAAACGAATTTTCGAGTTTTTTTCCTATTCATCTGTAAATGAGGGAATTAGGCTTAAGGTGCAAAATAACGACAACTTAGACTTTAATAATAATAATAATAATGTTGGATGTGATGAAAAGCCACTTAGTATCAGGTTTGCCGATTTGAGTTAACAGGCAGTAACTGTGATTTCTGTCCAGATGATCAGACACTTTGATTAGGGCCTATGAGCGAAATTGCTGTTTGTGTATGACAGTTCAGCCCTATCTAACATGAGGTCATTGGAGCAGTGGTCAACATGTTTTTCTGATGAAAGTGTGGCCGAAGCTTTACTCTTGGTAAGGATATGTAATACTGACATGTTGCAACAGGAGCGAGGGTCAAGTACAGTGCTTCTTTTTGAAACAGGCTCTCAGAAGAGTCCACCTGAATGCGAAAATTGCAAGTACATGTGAATAAAATTCTGAAAAACAGCTAGTTCATT
>LOND01001814.1:39843-54144 GCA_014220965.1 Paragonimus kellicotti | reverse complement strand
ATATTCAGTCGGTACAGCTCGATCTGAACAAACATCATCCAACGGCATCTGTTTATGCATTCCATGGCTTGTTGATGTGACAGCTCGTTAAATGAAAGCAGACAAACGCATTGTATCGGACCAACCAGACTTGTTCTAACGTGTTCGGGTGGGTAAGCCCATCATGCACTTCACTGACGTCACCACTGCCATCATCATCCATTTCAATCCGTCCTGGTCGTTGGTTTGACGGGAAGTTACAACGACATGGGACAGAAGCGTGCGCAGTTTGGTCGAAGATTGTCATATTCAAATGGATAGTCACTTTCACCGGGGGGCTATTGTATTTTATATGTGGTTTGTGGGTAGCTTTTAGGTACCATATACATATGAGTATGTATATGCACGTAGTGTTGTCTATGTGCCGGTTCCAAAGTGCCCCCATGGTGAGAAGTAAACTAACGCACAAGCAGAAAACTTTGGTAGGGATCAGAAACCTCGTGCCAGAGGCCACAGTTGGACATGCTGTCCAGCCCTGACCCAAGGAGGGTGTAACGCTAACATGCACACAGTGTCATTACATCAAGTAGGTACCGTGTCCGGATCGGAGGGTGGAGATATGTCTACGGCTATGTCCATTATGTAAATGCTTGGACCACTTGAGCCTCACAGCGGTACAGCACACATTAAATCACGGGTTCAGAAGACACAAGGTTACAACTGCTCGCTTATGACCGTTACTCCACCTTGGTGTACCTCACAT
The DNA here is from genome assembly GCA_014220965.1 of Paragonimus kellicotti. Classification (NCBI taxonomy): domain Eukaryota; kingdom Metazoa; phylum Platyhelminthes; class Trematoda; order Plagiorchiida; family Troglotrematidae; genus Paragonimus; species Paragonimus kellicotti. The sequence continues at coordinate 53,402 of LOND01001814.1, read as the reverse complement.
CGACAGCCGTAACATTCGCAATCGGGTTAAAAGCAACGGAAATAATGAAACACTGTTGTATGAAACAGGCGTGCACTGAACGTCTCAGGGCTCAACGAGGGGTTATACGAAGCTATCACTTCCCGGATTTTAATAGTGGAATAATACAATGGCGAACGATTTCATTCTAGTAATGAGTTTCATCTCAGTAGCACTAAGCCATAGCACGTTTAGTCGTGTGTGTTAGTACAGAAACTATGGCATCACTTTTAACAACTCCCGGCATTGGTGTAAAAAGTGGTAACCCCCATCTACTTCCCATCCGTGCTAGGACCTTACGAAGGGACGGTAGATTTAACTATTTTTGCACATGAAAGTCAACTTGTTTTCAGAACAGTCTGCTTTAGTCACGAGAACCGTGGGTTGATATGTTGTGATATTGAACTTATAATTTTCGTTCTGTGTCATGCGATAGGAGATGAATGTAATTGTTACCGTCTACCGTTAACAGTGATGTGTAATCTAACTCATCGTTTGCTAACCTAACAGGATAGGAGGAACCAGTAGGAAAACTCAACCGTGAAACACTTTCATCCAAAAGTTAAATGCGCACGCTACGGAAACAAACCTTCCGGAATCGCAAGCGAAACAGTTTCGGGGGGGGGCGGGGCTCAGTTTTCCCATTGAAGGGAAACGATATCGCATTCCAAGGCCAATCACACCCTGTTTGATTAGTAAACTTGAGGGCACAATACAACATTAACAATCATATTATTTTTATTACATTGCTCTGCAGCGAAAAATGCTTACCTCACTTTTTAGTTTGAAATTCAAACACGGGGTTATTGACTGGAATTAACAAACACTGATTGTGCTTTCTATTGAAGCGATCAGACAACTTGTTCATTGATCACAGGCAAAATTAATTTTGCCTCCAAGACATTGTAATTCAGTCATTTCCTACGGGGGATCAGTGGCATGATGATCAACACATTTGCCTCATGAAACCGTGGCCGATGTTCAAGTCCCAGCCACGTAAACTACACGCACAAACGACGGGTTCTAACTACAGCGACACTCTAATCTTACCGGTTCTTTTTCGAAACGGTGTTGTCTGGCAAAATTCCACAAAATTGCGACAGCTAACAGTCAAGCTAAACAAACGATGCCTCAACCTGAAAACCTATTGCAAACGTAAGCAGTGGCCATTTTTCGTGAGCACTGCTAATCCCACTAAATGATAGCATGGACAAGTCAGCGACACTTTAAAGAATGGCTCTTTGCAAACGTTATCCGACATTTTATTGCAACACATTAATATCTTAAACCATTCACACAAATGGTGCGATTGTAGTGTGAAATATAGGCTCATTAACCCAGAAGCAGATCGAGTCAAACCACACTGAACCAATTTTTTGAAGCATTCTAAAATAACGAAAACTTATTGGCATCTGCTTCCAAACCATATTCCTTTTCTCTCTTACTATACTTGTTAACTAGATCCTGAACCTAGATAACCCAGTGAACATATCAATGTTCTGCCAATCAAGAGTTTCTGAGAGGTCTGGCGGTACCCCCTACCGCGTTTGTAGTCACAGCGTTATTTGGCAACAAATATTAGACGATGCAACGCCAATCAGTTTGTTTCTTTAAGAATCTAGTCCAAACGACAAACAGGTGTCGTTACTTACCTCGACCTATGACCCTCCATCATTTTACAGCGATTGCGCAATCGGCAAAACCGGTTTCAAGTTAAAACTCCTCGATAGTATACCTCATTTGAAATGTTCTACCCTTCGTTAATAACATACCAGAAGAACGGCTTAGTACAGAGAATCATCTGTGTCCACGTTCGACGGCAATACACGCGTGCCCATTACTTGACAGAGAGTACAGGAACTATGTCCTATGGTCTCAGCATATACCCTGTCCGATTAATAGATGACAATACTGTGTGCCTTCCTCCGCAAAAAACGCAGGCAGAAATAAATTATTTTTTGCATTACCCTGGATGATGTTCCTATGTTAGGAGGGGGGGGGGCGGTCGTGGTCTTTACAAATGTTCTCCTAACTACTTAACACCAATCAAGAATATAGATATTATTCAATCGAGGTTAATTGTATAGTTAGAAAGTGTACAATTTCTGTCTCTACAACCCTCTCTTGATCAAGTAAACTTAGTCCATAAATGGGGGGGGTATATTAAAACTAATGTTAAAATATCTTTCTAAAGAAATAAGTAGATTGTGCACATTCTGATCACAGTTACAAAACATAATATTCGAATCCTAAGACAGACACATCCGTTTTACTTAGGCTCGTTTGAGGAAGTGAAATAAACTTCGAGGCACGCCAGAATGCCCACCTAGAATACCCTCATTATTTTCCACCTCGACGGATTGCCGCTAAGCCGACAATTCCGGTTTGTACAATCCTTTGACTGGATACGCACGAGTTGCCTCTACAATTTTCGTATTGCAATGTTTATAATCTTGCCGCGTCTTATTTTTTATGACTCCAACCGAAATAATGACGGACTGTTTCTGGGCATTTGAATTATGGTTGCCTATTAGTTAGTATGTAAGAGAAAAACAGTCCGCCACTGGAATACAGTACACCATACTGACTCAAACAGCTTTTGTCAGAAAATGTGTATTTTCAGTTTAACACCAAACGAACAGGCGGAGGTTACGTTAGTAACAATTCCTGAACCAGTGATTTTTCTTCATGTAATCCAACGTGATTTAGCCACCAAGCAATCGTTGCAAATGCATGGCGGAAAGATTGAGATTTGCGGTCACAAAATGAGAGCCCACTAATTGAGTTCGTCCTCATTCGCATCTCCTCTTTACTTTTAATCGTTAATTCGCCTGGTGACTTAAAAGGCTTACGATTGGTAATACTACCACCGTTCACGTTAAACTTTACGTACGTTAACCAATGTTTAGTCATTGTGATGGCATAGTAATTTCAAAATTTAGATCGTTTGAAGTTTGGTGCGAAAAGTGCGCGAATAGTATATATGGAGGATTACAACAAGGCTAGTTCCTTACCTTTCACTTACTTGGTACCCGAAGAAACTTGTCTCTTTCAAACAATATTCAGTTAGTAGAATGTGTTTACTATCTATTACGTGTAAAAGATGACGTGGTCCTCGATCAGTTCATTTCCTATCCACAGAAGTTCTACTCACCTTACGATTGTGATACACCAGTTGCCCGATGTTATTACTTAACGTTTCAACCAAGTATTCGTCGTCTTTTTTTGAATTTAGAACCCATCATTATTCACTAGCTTTACATTACACAGAGCAAAATGGTTAACCCAATTCCCCTAACTCCGATTGTCTCAGTTTACAGAACAGGCGATCTTTTTCTCAGTGGGTACTTCTTCATCACCTATATGTGTTAATGCTAATCTCGTTGATCGGGTAGGAAGTCACGCACGTTAGTAGGACTTCCCGCTGATTGTTATTTGTTCTATTCACAGGAATTAAAACGCACCACGGACTAACCTGTCTCCTACCGTCGCCCTCTTGCCGTTAGTGTTAACAGTGAAAATTCGTATGATTTTTTTTTGTTTGCCGAACTACTTATAACTTACGGGTACTTCGGAGACTAAATTACGATGAAGACCAAGGTGAACACATGCTTTTGTAGTGCATATGTGATTCGAACTGATCGATTTTCATCGCGCTTACGTAAAGCTGCTTCGTTTTTGTCTCGACGATCGAGAAAGTCATGGCGCCTGCTCACGGTGCTGCGCGACACGGATTTTGCGCACTTACAGCCATAAACACACACACACAGACGCTACCTCAACTTGGAAGCATAATCGCACTAACGCAAAGCGACAGTAAAGCAAGTTACAAGGCCACTCTAGATTTTCGTCGAGGAAAATCGGAAAAGGGCAGTACGTAAATCATTAAAAGGCAACTCTACACATGCAAAAAAAGCACCTAATGTGCGTTCCATTCGTTCATGCCTGCATGCGTGGTTATGGTTACAATCATGTGCCGAACCATGGTTGTGTTACCGAGTCGAAAGACCGAGTGCGTGCATGTGACACAGGGGACACTTGATTCAGCAACAGTTTACACCAGAGCCATCAGCTTGCACTCCGTATGTACAAACGCATGCCTACTCTCCGAGTGCACGTGTATGTGATTTTTTGGCTCCGTAATAATTATGCGTAACTTGATGGAAATGCGGTACCCACCCACCCGCCTTTACATATAAGTAAACGCAGGCAGTGCACCCAGGTTTGTGTAGTGTGTATGTGTGTGTGTGTGCACACGCACGTATGTGTGCGCGCACACGAAAGCGGTACACTTGATACACGTTAAGCAAATTCCGCCTGTACGTTGGTGCTGTTCCACTTACCGAATCGCTATGGATGGATGGTTTATGAATGATTACAACCTGTGCTGAGGCTCATTAAATCACTAGGATTCGCATAATCCAATTGTTTCTGAATGATTTGAGCAGGCGAAAATACGATATGTAGCGCATTCGAACACTTTCTTTTTCTGTCGTGTTTGTATGTGTTGTGCTTTCAACTGAACTCACGCGTTCTCAAGAAGGACTTGGTGTTTGTTATCATGTATAGATATATCTGTCAGGTGTATAGGTTATTCTTGTCGACGTTATTCGATCCTGGAAAATTCGCACGGACTTACGTTTTGAGGTAACATATTACGGCACCGGGAAAGACCTTCAGTCGTCACTGATTGTGATCGATAACGGTTTTGGAGAGCATAGTTACACTGATTTGTACTAATAATCAAAGGCTTGATGATAACACGTATGGTTCAGAGGAAATGATAAGATTACCATTTCAAATGAGAATTAAAAGCAACATACAGTACATGGAACGCTGATGGACAGTCACGTGGATCTTGGATGCTTTGTAATAGTGATCACTACAAACTGTAAGCTAGGGGTCATCTATTTTTGGCTTATCATTTAAAAAAGTTTTAACTGTAATAGATCTCAGCTCCAATGACTGTGAGAGAAAACCCGACCTGAAAACCATGTCGATTGGAAACATAATCTAGACAGCTGTGGTTGATCTGGTGTTTCATTTAGTCTACGTACTGCAGTCTTTGTATTAATAATCTGATATTCCGTACACTACCGTTATGAAAAATCTGTAATGCACAGGACCTATGTTGGATCCGAATCCTGCAAGTGTTTGCAACTTTTAGTTGTAACACACCAAACTTCCTTCTCCTTTTACACAGTACGATTTCCCAGGGGTAAGTTCTTAGTGAATTCGGTCAAACAATCTCAAGTCCCTGATCTCTTGGGTTTCAGATATTTACAACCGTATAACCTCAAGCAGACCTATTATGAGGACTGAACATGTCAGCATTCATTCAGGGGCTCATGCCCAATGTTCGGTCTAAACTCATAAATGTAGGAAAATCGCCACAAATCCCTTTCTGCTTTGATTCACTTTGGGCAGTTCCAAAGTTCGTTCAGTGGCGTCCATCTGCTTCTGGACGCTGGATATCATTAATACCATATTGTGCTCACAATTTAGATCACATCCAGGTTGAACGTTTAGTTCAACGGCCGGGTTAAACAAAGTCCAATATATAGGGCGTACTTGCCCAATTAAGTAATCGCTATCAGTCCCTGGTTTGATCTAGGAAACGAGAAATCGCTTGTGTACTACCCCCTGCATACTGTTATCCATAACAGTATACTGCAAATGTATCCGAATGCATTCTATTGTGATTGGATGAGTTAGGTAGTTGAGTTAACTGCAACTGGAAACGAATGGCTGGAGACTTTCGAAAGATAGTTGAACCGAATGTATGCTGGGTGAACGGATGCCTATATAGGTTACAGCCGAGTTCCCTCCATGGATAAATGAACCTATTATCTTGTAGACATCCATGGGGATAAAAAGACAAGCACGAAAGTCGAATGAGATTTGAACTTGATGTCATCCTGGGATCTGGCTCAAGCACACAAGCTGACACCAACCGCAATGCTCCACTTCTCTCTAGTCGACGTCTACGATAATTACAGGAAGATAATGAAAACTGCCCAGAGACGTGTCTTTGGTAATCCATTTTTCGATGGCGAGGTAGTTCAATGTCTATTGAGGAAGACGTAGTCCAACAACCATTCTGCATTCGCGAACTTCACACGAATCTAACTTCTCTCCTCAAACACTATTCAGAAGTTCGGATGTAAAACGGAAATGGTTATTTGCGTGTCTTTACTGATGTAGTCACATGTTTTAAAACATTTTTATAGGTGCGCGACTGGCTACAAATAAGAATTCCCTAATGTGGAAGTGTAGTTGTCGTTGTTGTTTAATACAGTTTCCAATAAACGGACGCTTAACTGTTAACATGTTTCATTATAATGTAGTGTAATATATAATAATGGTAAAATATGTTTCCGCTGATACCTCAACTTCTCTCGCTTGCTGTGGTAATTAATGTTGGGTTTCCCATTGGTTTGCAACAGAAGAAACTACTTACCTGTACGACCTTTCCAAAGTTAATATGGTCAGTAACACACTCACATAGTAACTTTGTCACTTATCGCTATCGTTATGTAAATCGGAAGTATGAAGTGTCGACGTGGATTCGTCGGGTTCCATTGTGCTGGAGACCCTCAAAGGACATTCAAGTGCTTCAGTATTATTAGTACTAGTATTTGTGGTAGCGGTTATACCGCTTAACCTAAGGAGTTTGCCTGGATGTAAGACCCAGCTAATGTTCAGCAAAAGTTAACCACGTGCAGAGATAAAAGACACTTAGATTACTCGTGTGAATATACTGATACTGGACGTTTGTTAGTCAGGCGCACTTTTCTGTAGTGAAAAACATACAGTGGACTTTTTCATTGAAATACAAATGAACGGATGCAAGCCCGGCTCATCCTAGAAGGAAATGCCTAAACTACAGCGGATGACGAGCATGTCACTCAGGTGACGCGTGAAGTGGGCTACCCAAAAGTATTTTACACCCACTCGACTACCGGCCAGTGATATGACCAACCAATCAAAGGAATCCCCGTCTGATATCCCACCATGTACGCAGTGGCCACAGAGACCAATGACCCCGGCCATCAGACGAACTTCCGTCTTTTCTGTTACAGAAATGCAGTCGATTGCTCCACGACATCTCTCGTTCTCGCCCACGACAAAGTTATGCACACATGGATAACTTGTCGGCTTAAACTAAACTGTGTCGCCCACGAAGATAGAGTTTTCGACCCTAAGTTTGGTGAATACTACAACTCGCTTCTAAATATCAATTGTGCCAATGGTTGCAAGCTGGTGAGAATGATTTCATTATCCAGCCATAAGACCGTTCTTTTGCAATTTCGTTTTTCAATCTTCGCCCAGATTGCATCTGCGGTGCGGCGCGCGCTCGCTCGCCAGGCTGCCTTTTGGTTAAAGAACCTCAATTTCGTTCCCCTGTCCAGTTTCTGGTATCACAAGCCCGCACTTAATTAATATATACAAAAATGGCGCGCATGCAACCTGAAGTAAACGGCTATTGCCAGTCGCCGTTTGACGCCAGTATGAGACTTGGGTGCCCTGTCCGCTACTTCAGTAAGGGAGATGAGCGAAATGATGTCACTCTTTGGCTTACTGAGCTACAAATTAAATACCGGCGCCGAAAGAGAGTCCAACAATGAGACGTATTTGAAGACTATAGATACATATGCGTGCTTCGACTCGTTAGGAATGTAGAGCTCGCAGTTAAGGCTTCGCCAAAACCTTCAAGCAGACAATGAACTGTACGGTAAAAGTAAAATTATAGGGGGCTGTTGAATAAAAGGACCAGTGGTAACTTATCAGAATAACACAAGGAGTGTGGTTTTTATTGGCTGCTGTTCAATTGTTTGTCCTTCTGGTTCTGTCTACGTAAAAATGCTTATCGCTAGCGGCCGACCCCGGACGGCTGTCTTTTTTATAGGAAACAACGGAAAACCACTTGATTACTTGTGGCAAAAATATATGGCGCACTCTACTGAATTGGTCTGTTCGATTGTTGGACCGGGATGGACCATGGGATACATCGAGTATATGCATAGGCTACTATCAATACTCTCTCTCTCTCTCTCTCCTATCCAATATTGACAGAGGTTCCAGCTGGGATAGTCAGGACGAAATTCAAAAATGGGTAAAGACTGCTAAGAAACTTTGTTATTATTGTAGATTAATTGATATTTGTGATGTTCTGTTTCGAAGTTATACCTGACAAAATGATCGCTGAACATCTACTGACGATGTTAAGCAAAGCCGTCCCGTTACTAGACTGACTATCTATTCTTACACTTATCAAACGGATACACAGGAGTCAAAGCACGTATGGACACACATATTTCTGCTCACGTCTTTGGAGTGTTTCTGTGGTTGGCCAGTAGATCCTCTCATCACCTTTATTCGTCTATAGGTCGCTGGATCGCTATGCTAGACAGTATCTACACTCGTATACCCGTTCGCCGTGCATCTATTGCGAGAGATAATCTACCTGATAACCTGCGGTTCTCTTCTACCAACACGAACTAACAGACTGATGCTCCAATATTTGTCCATACTGTGCTTGCTCCTGTTAGCTTTGAATAAGTGTAAGATGAAGTCATCTAGTAAGACGGCTTCTACATCTCAGAGTGCAGCGAATCATTTTTGTCAGGATAACTTCGAAAACAGCACCATCACACTTCAAAATTTCCCAAATTTTCTTGCAGCTTTTGCATTTTGAATTCGTCCACTATCCCACTGAACCTCTGCCAGGTCAGGGAAGAGGGCAAGAAACTCTGATGTATTGAGGCAAATGGTTATCCATGGTCATCCGGTCAACAATAACAGACCAATTCAGTAGAGTGCCAATATATTTGCCACAAGATCCATATGTGGTTTTCCGTTTGTCTATAAAAAAGACAGCGTCCGGTCGCGCTAACATTTTAGTAGACAGAACAGAAGGACCAAAAATTGACGCAATAAAACCACAGGACCTTCTTGTGTTTCTGATAGTTACCATGGTCTTTTTATCAACCCTAATTTACTTTACCTACCAGTTGTCCTTGGTTTTGCGAAGCCTTATTGGTAATTTAACCGTGAGCATCATGATCTATAGTCTTCATACTCTCATTGTTTGGACTTCTCTTTCCGTATTTACATTTGTAGACTCAGTAAGCCAAAGAAGTGACATCATTTCGCTCATCTCCCTACTGAATGTAGCGGACAGGGCCACCCAGTTCATACTGCGCGACGGCGCTGCAATAGCTCGTTTACTTCAGGTTGCAGCGCCATTGATTATACGGGCTTGGGATACCAAGAACTGGACAGGGAACGACTGAGGTTCTTAACCAAAGTCCTCGACTTCAAGCCCGCACCGCAATGCACTGGGCAGATGAAAACGAATTCAAAAGAACGTCTTATGGCTGGAATAATGGATCAGCCATAATCCAGCTTGCAACCTGGCAGATTAGAATGTGTGGTTCACCAAACTTAGGGTCGAAAACTCTATCTTCGTGGGCGACACAGTTTAGTTTAAGCCGACAAGTTATCCATGTGTGCATAACTTTGTCGTGGGCGAGAACGAGAGATGTCGTGGAGCAATCGACTGCATTTCTGTAACAGAAAAGACGGAAGTTCGTCTGATGGCCGGGGTCATTGGTCTCTGTGGCCACTGCGTACATGGTGGGATATCAGACGGGGATTCCTTTGATTGGTTGGTCATATCACTGGCCGGTAGTCGAGTGGGTGTAAAATACTTTTGGGTAGCCCACTTCACGCGTCACCTGAGTGACGGTGCTCGTCATCCGCTGTAGTAGCCATTCCTTCTAGGATGAGCGGCTGCTCGTTTCATTGGTATTCAATGAAAAATCCATGTATGGTATTTCACTACAAGAAAAGTGCGCCTGACTAACAAACGTCCAGTATCAGTATATTCACACGAGTAATCAAAGTGTCTTTTATCTCCGCACGTGGTTAACTTTTGCTGAACATTAGCTGGGTCTTACATCCAGGCAAACTCCTTAGGTTAAGCGGTATAACCGCTACCACAAATACTAGTACTAATAATACTGAAGCACTTGAATGTCCTTTGAGGGTCTCAGCACAATGGAACCCGACAAATCCACGTCGACACTTCATACTTCCGATTTACATAACGATAGCGATAAGTGACAAAGTTACTATGTGAGTGTGTTACTGACCATATTAACTTTGGAAAGGTCGTACAGGTAAGTAGTTTCTTCTGTTGCAAACCAATGGGAAACCCAACATTAATTACCACAGCAAGCGAGAGAAGTTGAGGTATCAGCGGAAACATATTTTACCACATTGCCCACATCAGATTATAAATGAAACATGTTAACAGTTAAGCCGTTTATTGGAAACTGTATTAAACAACACGACAAACTACACTTCCACATTAAGGGAATTCTTTATTTGTAGCCAGTCGCGCACCTATAAAAATGTTTTAAAACATGTGACTACATCAGTAAAGACACGCAAATAACCATTTCCGTTTTACATCCGAACTTCTGAATAGTGTTTGAGGAGAGAAGTTAGATTCGTGTGAAGTCTGCGTTTGAATGCAGAATGGTTGTTGGACTACGTCTTCCTCAATAGACATTGAACTACCTCGCCATCGAAAAATGGATTACCAAAGACACGTCTCTGGGCAGTTTTCATTATCTTCCTGTAATTATCGTAGACGTCGACTAGAGAGAAGTGGAGCATTGCGGTTGGTGTCAGCTTGTGTGCTTGAGCCAGATCCCAGGATGACATCAAGTTCAAATCTCATTCGACTTTCGTGCTTGTCTTTTTATCCCCATGGATGTCTACAAGATAATAGGTTCATTTATCCATGGAGGGAACTCGGCTGTAACCTATATAGGCATCCGTTCACCCAGCATACATTCGGTTCAACTATCTTTCGAAAGTCTCCAGCCATTCGTTTCCAGTTGCAGTTAACTCAACTACCTAACTCATCCAATCACAATAGAATGCATTCGGATACATTTGCAGTATACTGTTATGGATAACAGTATGCAGGGGGTAGTACACAAGCGATTTCTCGTTTCCTAGATCAAACCAGGGACTGATAGCGATTACTTAATTGGGCAAGTACGCCCTATATATTGGACTTTGTTTAACCCGGCCGTTGAACTAAACGTTCAACCTGGATGTGATCTAAATTGTGAGCACAATATGGTATTAATGATATCCAGCGTCCAGAAGCAGATGGACGCCACTGAACGAACTTTGGAACTGCCCAAAGTGAATCAAAGCAGAAAGGGATTTGTGGCGATTTTCCTACATTTATGAGTTTAGACCGAACATTGGGCATGAGCCCTTGAATGAATGTTGACATGTTCAATCCTCATAATAGGTCTGCTTGAGGTTATACGGTTGTAAATATCTCACTGATTGTGCTTTCTATTGAAGCGATCAGACAACTTGTTCATTGATCACAGGCAAAATTAATTTTGCCTCCAAACATTGTAATTCAGTCATTTCCTACGGGGGATCAGTGGCATGATGATCAACACATTTGCCTCATGAAACCGTGGCCGATGTTCAAGTCCCAGCCACGTAAACTATACGCACAAACGACGGGTTCTAACGACAGCGACACACTAATCTACCGGTTCTTTTCGAAACGGGTTGTCTGGAAAATCCACAAGATTGCGACAGCTACAGTCAGCTAACAACGATGCTCAACCTGAAACTTATTGCAAAACAGTAAGCAGTGGCATTTTCGCTGAGACTCCGCTAATCCCACTAAATGATAGCATGGACAAGTCAGCGACACTTTAAAGAATGGCCCTTTGCAAACGTTATCCGATACTTCATTGTAACACATTAATATCTTAAACCATTCACACAAATGGTGCGATTGTAGTGTGAAATATAGGCTCATTAACCCAGAAGCAGATCGAGTCAAACCACATTGAACCAATTTTTTGAAGCATTCTAAAATAACGAAAACTTGTTGACATCTCTTCAAACCATATTCCTTTTCTCTCTTACTATACTTGTTAACTAGATCCTGAACCGAGATAACCCAGTGAACATACCAATGTTCTGCCAATCAAGAGTTTCTGAGAGGTCTGGCGGTACCCCTACCACGTTTGTAGTCACAACGTTATGTGGCAACAAATATTAGACGATGCGACGCCAATCAGTTTGGTTCTTTAAGAATCTAGTCCAAACGACAAACAGGTGTCGTTATTTATCTCGACTTATAACCCCCATCATTTTACGGCGATTGCGCAATCAGCAAAACCGGTTTCAAGCTAAAAGCTCCTCGATAGTATACCTCATTTGAAATGTTCTACCCTTCGTTAATACACCAAGAGCGGCCTTGTAGAGACATCATTGTCAGTGAGGTACGCGTGATTACTTCAGTGAGTCGGACAATATGACTATGTCTAACTTACTGTCCGATTTAATAAGATGAAATACTGTTGCCTTCCCGAAAAAACGCAGCAGAATAAATATTTTTGCATACCCTGGATGATGTTCCTTGTTAGGAAGAGGGGGGGGCGGGTGGTCTTACATATGTTTTAACTTTGATACATAAATATGTTATCAAACGAGGTTATGTATGTAAGTGTACACTTCTGTCTTACAACCCTTTCTGATCAAGTAAACTTAGTCCATAAAATGGGGGGTATATTAAAACTAATGTTAAAATATCTTTCTAAAGAAATAAGTAGATTGTGCACATTCTGATCACAGTTACAAAAGCAACATATTGTCCTCACACATCCGTTTTACTTAGGCTCGTTTGAGGAAGTGAAATAAACTTCGAGCCACGCCAGAATGCCCACTTAGAATACCGTCATTATTTTCCACCTCGACGGATTGCCGCTAAGCCGACAATTCCGGTTTGTACAATCCTTTGACTGGATACGCACGAGTAGCCTCTACAATTTTCGTATTGCAATGTTTATAATCTTGCCGCGTCTTATTTTTTATGACTCCAACCGAAATAATGACGGACTGTTTCTGGGCATTTGAATTTATGGTTGCTATAGTTAGTAATGTAAGAAAAACAGTCGCACTGAATACAGTACACCATACTGACTCAAACAGCTTTTGTCAGAAAATGTGTATTTTCAGTTTAACACCAAACGAACAGGCGGAGGTTACGTTAGTAACAATTCCTGAACCAGTGATTTTTCTTCATGTAATCCAACGTGATTTAGCCACCAAGCAATCGTTGCAAATGCATGGCGGAAAGATTGAGATTTGCGGTCACAAAATGAGAGCCCACTAATTGAGTTCGTCCTCATTCGCATCTCCTCTTTACTTTTAATCGTTAATTCGCCTGGTGACTTAAAAGGCTTACGATTGGTAATACTACCACCGTTCACGTTAAACTTTACGTACGTTAACCAATGTTTAGTCATTGTGATGGCATAGTAATTTCAAAATTTTAGATCGTTTGAAGTTTGGTGCGAAAAGTGCGCGAATAGTATATATGGAGGATTACAACAAGGCTAGTTCCTTACCTTTCACTTACTTGGTACCCGAAGAAACTTGTCTTTCAAACAATATTCAGTTAGTAGAATGTGTTTAACTATCTA
>LOND01001813.1:51212-61374 GCA_014220965.1 Paragonimus kellicotti | reverse complement strand
CACAGAAGATTTACCGTTTCGATTCCAACGGTGTGGTATCATATTAACAATAATGCGGTGTTCGTAGACCTCAAGAGCTTCGACTGCGCGTTTTTAGTAAGTCAGGACTTTGCTTTGTGCACTCCGAATTTGGCAGTTCAGTTATAAACGCCATTCACACACAACAATAATAAAGTATAGAAAGGTATGAGTACAATGGCTGAATTAAAAATAGAACTACAGGACTGACTTCGGTGATGTACAACCAAAGTAACAACTATCATGCACTCAGTCAGTCAGTAGACTCTTGGAAGCTAAGTTCGGATTCACGAAAAATCTGACTAGGTGAGAGATCACTAAAGAATTATACGCTTGGATGCAAACATGCAGGAGTCTACTCATCGCTCCTACTGGAGGAGAAGATAAATCTAAAATAAGCGTGAGAGGGGAGGATGACTATTTCCCTCAACGATACTGCCACTGAACTGCATACCTGCTTTCAATGGGATGCAACATTTCCAAGTATTATCGTGTAGTGACACTGCTTTCGAACAAGTTGAGTTTCTGACTTTCACGAACACATCGGTGCATATCGTGATATAAGGCGATTGGATGGCAAACGCCTGAGAACGGGCACATCTTGAATATGTGAATTTATGCGCCACTCCAGAATTTGTTGATTACGGTTGTCACTAACAAGTGCTACGGAAATACCCCATCATTCTGAAGTATTCATACCAGATCATGACACTGTGATCATTTGCTCAAGACGTCACAACAAAGCAGTGCATACAGCAAATGTTGCACGGTTGTACGCCTCCACAAATCGGGTTCGACCAGCAACAAACTTGACGTGTGATGTGCAAATGTTACCTGGGAATGATGTCCATTTCGCGTTATAAACCGGTGTTAGATTGGACTATGCATTGTGGAGGAGAAGCACTCCCCATACTCCTCGACGCCATTTTAGGACTGCTAGACAAACCTCGGAGAAACTGCCCAGATTCAACTGACCGATCCTAATCTCGCATATGCACTTACTAACGTTGATTTCAACCCGTTATATCCCACATTCGAGCTTGCCACTTCCTCTCTGACGAGCCCTTTCCCCATTTGAAGTTTGTTCTGTTTGCCGCCCAACAGAATAACAGATCAATAAAACGGCTTATTGCAGCAGCAACAACAACAACAACAACAACGGCGCTAGCAGGTACGGCGCAGTCAACCCAACGTAAAGCAGTACGCACTGCGTGAACAAGAGATGTGTATGATAAGTTCCCACGGCCGATAAGATGGCCAGTCCAAATAGTTATCGCTTGGACGATAGACGCACACAATGCGTGTTGAACAGTCGTTGACGCAGCACGTGGACGCACCACAGTCCCTGTTCGGTCCCAACTTTTTTTTACTGCATTTCAATTACGGTCCGTTATGTTTAGTCCAACACAAACAAATGTGTTCCCCCTTTTGAGAAACACACTACCAGTGCCAGAGGAGCAGAGTTTATCGCAACACGGTGTAGGCTACAGATGCACATCTCTCTCGAGCTCATTTGGCCATTAGCATCCTTCTCAATACATAATGTTAATGCGGACTTGTGTTGATTGTTCTGGCTGTCGACTGGTTACTGTTCCCGTCGGAGCTATTCCAATAAAAGCAATCGCCAAATACTTTGCTAAGCATGGAGCTGCTGACGGAGTACTACAGACGACTGCGATCGATAAAAACACGTAATTCCATTTGTCACTCACAAGCTACATGTTCAGATTATCTGGCTGCTAGTGTCTTCGTGAAGAGATTCAACCGATACCTTAAAGCACGACCAAACGCGCACGCGGGTCGTAGCTGGATAACACTTCTATCGTGCACACTCCTTAAAATAGGTTTCGCAATAAATAAAAAAGACGTCAGTTGTGCAAACAATATCCGGTTTCTACAAATACACGAGTCACGTGTGAAGTAAATATGAAAAACCAGAACAAGTCATGGACTCCATCCATATTCAAGAGGTAATGTGAAACAGTGCAAATCTAATCATGTGATATGTGAATAGCATGGTACTCAACTGTAGTCTACTGACACGAGAGCATTTATATGCCGTAATGGAGCTACGTACAAACAGGAATATTCTACCAACGAAACCGGATATAGAATCGTTCCACTAGAAGAAAAACGGAATACGTTGACAAAATATCATCTGCACTGTTCGATAGATCATGGCTTATTAGGACGAAAAAACAGAAGCCAAATTACCGCCATGAAGAAAAAATTGTCCAAGATACTCCGGGAGATGAAACAATCGAATATGATTGACGCACGCATCTCCGAGCACATCACACTGACAAGGACCACCGTTTCTCGTCTCCACGATCCCAATGATGTATTGCTGTCTATGATGATGATCCCTCAATACCATAAAGGAGCGTCACGAAGACCGATCCTTGACATGTTGACAGACCATATCTTGCCTAAGCTCGACAGCTGGTAGAGCTGCTGGAACCCATCATACCACAATTAACTCCATCCAATCTGACAGACACTGCGGATTTCGTCAACGAGGTTGGTTAAGTGAATAGGACAAACCACAATGTTGTTTTCATAGACGAAGCCTAGCTACTCACGAACTTGCCGTTTAAAAGAAAATATCGAGTATCTCTATAAGCACACAGAACGTTGAAATCAACATTGAAGCTTTCATTGGCGAACTTGATTTATCGTTATTGTTATTATTATTAATACTAATAATAATAATTATTATTACTGTAATCATCAGTATTACTTTATACTTTAAACGTTTGATTTCAATTCCACGGTGATCGTTAACAGCACAATGATGGTTCAATGATGATTTATCCCCTGGACGCAATGCTTGCGAACACATTCATCACCACAGCAAAGACAAATAAACTGGCCAGTTCACGCATCGTCACAGTTTTGGTCCGCTGAAGTTACACGGGATCTTCAGTACCAGAATTTTTCTCGGCAGGGTGTTCGCAACCTGAGCTAAAGGAATTATCTGAAATGGTATAATGCCAAAGCTAACTTTTACCCTGTTGTGGGATCTTTTCTCAATTAAGACCTATACATAGTCATCGCCATCCGTGCCTGTGTAGTTTTTGGTTGTACTATAGTTCTAAGTCACAGTCACATATTTCATCTAAAACCAACTGCTGTACTGATGACGTCTTCATTTAAAACAAGTAACTGTCAGAGACAACAAAATCCAACATGGAAACATCCGTTACCAAGCCCCCACTCACTTCACGGAATCGTATTACCTGAAACATTATCAAGATTACTTAAAAAGAAAAGGTAATGGACAAACGGGTTTGAGTTGGTAAAGCTAAGTGAAGACATTGACGTTGGCACAAACTGTTAGGCAATCTTATCGCGACAGTTAACTGAATAAAAAATTAACAACTACACATATAGGATAAGGACGTAATGACAACCCAAATAGTAAACAAATATCTCAACTTTCAGCCCATAGCGATAGTAGACGGTAGTAAATGGAACTTGTAGATCAACTTCATAAATTAACCTGAGGACTAATATGCCCGCTGAGAATGAAAACATACCAGACATCAATCACTCAGACAAAACATCCGTTGAAGTCATTCATTACATAACCTGAAAACATATTGAGTAGAGATTCTACAGCGTTCGTTTTTTACTGTTATGGATTCGCCTTTCTTTGACCCATCTGCAAAGTGATAACGCAGCAACTGGGTAGCCGCTAGCATCTCGCATCTCTTACGTGTTTTAACCATGTTCCTCTCAAGGAATAATCAAATTCTAAACATTATGTTTAGAACATCCATTCATATCATTCCGCTCGTCAATTTTTCGAAACTGTCAGCCAACACTTCATTAGCATCATATATGCCACTAGTCACACATGCATAATTTTATGAGTAATAGGCGTTCTGCATAGACAGAACACTAAACAAGAAAACAATATCACACTAAATGTTGGTATATTGAAAATGCCGTTACAAGTTCACAAAACATTCATCCAACAGAACCAAACAGTAGCGCAACATAACGATTGGTAGTAAGAGATTAGTTAACACAGTTTAGTAATGATCATGGAAGGGATGAGTGGGTAAGTGATTACCCAGAAGTCAATAGTAAAAACTATGCATTCCGAAGCAGAGAAGTGAGTTTATCGGATTAGATTAGGAAAAAGGGAGTAAAAGAGCACAAGTGACCTCAGTAAAAACCATCTACGTGATCTCATTGACAAGCTCCTAAAGAATGGAAGAATATAAGAGGAACCAAAAGAGGTGATAAGGCAATGTCAAAACCATCAACCGTACGAAGTACCGCAAGTAAAGGAAGTCAGTGTATCTCCAGTCCCAGGACTAATGTGAACAACCAACTTCCAGCAAAAAAAAATAGCCTTGAGATTGCTCCCCGAGTTAGGGATGGGTAGATTTCGCACGATGACTAGATGGGAATGTGCCAAAGATGGAAAAAAGGTGAGGAATTTTGTTTGAAAAACCCTTGTGACCATTTCACAAAACACACTAAGCAAAGTAGTTAAGCCAGAATAAGTTAGAGGCAGTTAAGATAAACCCAGACAATAGACAAAAATGATACAGGAACGAAGTGGTCGGTTTCAAAAATGAAATATAAAAGTACTCCATGGGTCTAACGGTGGCTACCCCCAGTCCCAACGCAGACTGTAGGCTCGCCCGTTAAGTTGGAGACGGTTTGATTACATTGGGCTGTCCCGGTATTCGATACTTGAGTGACAGGCGTATTCTGCACAGTAATACAACTCGCACCACCAGTCCCTATGGTCTGCAAAGCCGTGGTCTGTGAGATAGAAGATGGATCCGGTAAATCAGTAGAATTCAGTTCGGATAACGCGTTTACTTTTATCTGCGAAAAATGAAGTGAAACATCTTTCTTAAATACTGATTGGTACTCACAACAGGTCAACACAAGATTCTGTTGTCTTTATAAACTTTTGACCACCACTAGAGCTCAAGATAGGTGGGCAAACGTAAGTAAAAATGTATCTCAGCCAAAATCAATTCAAACTCCAGAGGATTTCGTCTCAAATGAGGGAATAACACTCTCAGTAAGAGTGTGACCCCAATAAGCAAGTATTCATAAGTTGACCGTTAAGGGTAGTAAGTCCAAATGATTTTCACAAAAAAGCGGTGACTTTCGTACAAGCACTCAACGAAGAAAACCCGATACGTTCGTCGGTTGGCGGAAAATAGTAATGTAAATTCGTCTAGTTCGAAAAGGTCGTATGTTCGTTACGGCGAGTTAAAATTCATCCAAATTGCTATTTAAGTCTTCAGAACGATTAAGTAAATTGAACGTCGTTGGCCTTAAAACAGCCAGAAACATTACAACTTGGCAATCTTTCCGTAAAACATGGACTGAATGTATGAGTTTAGTTATGGCTTCATATATAACTTTCTGTTCATTCCTCTTCTTTGAACTCTTTATTGGGACTTGTTCTTTTCGCCACTTCAGAGTTGCATGGCAATTGAGCATTAACATGAACTGCTAATATATTGTCATTGTTATCGTTGACGACGATAATGGTGATGATGAACCGATGGCAAGTTCAAATGCATGAATTAATATTAGCATCCAGATTGTTCGAACAGTTCGAAAGAATGACACTTTATTTCCGACTGTGAATAACCATGGAACACAGAAGACATGAAACAGTCGCACCAAGAAACGCTTTGTACTGTAATAAGCCGCATTGTTAGTAGTCAAAGTAATCAGGAAATCTACCTAATACGAATCACAACTATTATGGGGATGTCAGTTCATAATGACAATTCGACTACCAACCCTACACAGCTAATAGCATCAAGTTCCCGATTAGCCAGTTGGTGTGATCTAACTCAAAGTACACTTGCAGCACTTGTGATTCCACTCACACACGCATTCAGTTTAGACCCTGAGGGGTACTACCGGAGAGGTCGGTAGAGGCCTTTGTAAGTCGGCTGGTTAATGATATTTGGATTGATAAAGTGAAGAAAGAATTTCTGTGTAACGAAAACAAAAGATAGTCAACGTTAATTCGAAACCTGCCAATCATCCGGAGATATTAAAGTGCACGGATCTGGTAAGCAAGTTGTTCGTACTCATACGCAGCATGACCGATAAGTTCAGCAATGGCTTACAGATATCTAAGAAATTCACAAAATACTTGACGAACCGCAAATGGTACTTGAATAATTCAACCGTTAATTCCGACCCAAAAATTGAGGCAAAGGAGAAGGAACTTACTGTCGGATTAACATAGAGGCCCGAAGGTAATTGGCACGTACTCAGGCTAACTGATGTTTGTCCCGTGTGCGCAACAGACGATAGCACAGAAGGCGGACACAATTTAGCATGCGGCTGGGAGTGTTGCATCAGAGGCGTTGCCGAATGAGCAATAGGAACAATATGTTGGACTGATGCTGCCTGTGGGGCGGTCAGTAATGTGGTAGCTGCTTGATGCTGAGACTGCCGGAAGGACTGCTGCAAGTTAGTTGATTGTATCAACCCATTAGGTTGTCCAGCATTAGCAGTGTGTGAATGTAAATCCATGATTGGGGTAAACGTAGCATACGGAGATAAACAGGCAGCATCCAAATGCTGATTTCCTAAGGCACCGGCAAGCTGTCCAGTAAGGTGTTGAGAATGACGGCCGAGTGGAGTCCCATCACAATGGAAACCAAGCGGCTATGAAAGCATAATACTGCTGATTAGTTAAAACAGGTAACAGTACTCATGATAAATCTGCTCAGATTTAAAAGTAAAATTCCAGGTACTTTCTGCCAACGAACCATCAAAGAAATAGCCGAAATTTGTGATTGGGTGAACGGGAAGTTGCAAATAGGACAAAAATGAACCAACAGTGAAACCGTCCCAAAGCAAACGTGCAAGCCTCAGAACGGGCCAGTTTCGTACGCAACAGTGAGATCTGATGAAAACAAATTAACTGAAACATCAATCAATTCAGATGTAGAAATAACCAGGCACCACGAAAACGAAATGATAAACACAAAATCAGTGAAAGCGGTGTATGATGCAATGAAAAGTTGTGGCGACAGACATAACCATGTCTCAGCAAAGTAGGGTTAAAATCGAAACCAAACAGTAGAAATAAGAGGCAAACAAGTTTCAACAAGCCCCAAAGAATAAAGGCTCACGGAAAGCGAAAGGGCGTACCTCAACCGATTCCAGCATACCGGAAGAATGTGTGCTGTGGTCAGTACTGTAATCACTAGTCGAATTGGCTGCATAGGGAGAGCTTGTTTGCTGAAACAACATGAGCTCATGACCAGTTCCCGTAATGGGGCTGTACAAGTAGGTTGTTGGCCCAAGTGCAGCGTTTGGTGAACCCTGACAAGCACACCCAGGAGAACCAGCGTGCCAACAACGCAAAACACGACAATTAGTGTGTAAAAATGAAAGGTTTACAAGAAGTACATTTTAATTGAATATATTACTCAAAACGATATTTCTTAATACAGAATCGACGACAGAATTAGTGTACAAATGAGGGTAGATTAGACGGAAACATAGAAATCAGGTGCAATGCGAGCCACAGACCGAAAATTCGATATCGCATAAAAGAGTCAATCTATGAATAGCTGGTATTTAGTAAGGAAGCTTTATCAGGCGTTAACAGAAGTTCATTGTCATATCTTGGTTTTTTGCTAGGCTGGGTGTCGGACGCATCCAAGGTGTCAATACTTGTATTACGTAAATAACACGGGTTTTTGTTATCACTTTCCACAACGGATTCGGGTTGACATAAAAGATTGGGACTAACAAGAGTTGGGCGATTCAAAGAGGTCGAAGCAAGAACAGCCAGGGCCGCCGCAGTAGATACATCGACGACCCCATTACCTCCAGCACCAAGCACGTTCATTCCAGGTTGTTGAATCGCAGCAAAGAGTGCTGCCGTGGATGCTGTCAGCATGGGGTGTTGTGCTAAGCGAAGTGTTGTCGGCAGGCTCGTAAATGCAGGTTGCAAAATAGACAAGCTGGAATCGCTTACCTGTTGATGGCTGTGCAAACTCTGGCTATGAACTGCGGGCGGGGATGTGGTGCTCCCCATGACGTTCGTAGCGATGATGCTGGCTCCAGAACTTGATACATTGGCTGAGCAACTAGTAACGTGTGTAGAAGACTGTGGCTGATGCTGCTGATTGACGATGGGTGACCACGGCCATGCCGCCTGCTGTGCAGCCATTGCAGCAGCCATTGCTGCCGCCTGTTGTGCAGTGATAGAGCTATTTGGTATAACGGGGTGCGTGGCGTTAGTAACCTGAGGTGCATTATGAGCTGCTGCACTAGTGAGCTGTTGTGGTGGTAGACTGTTAGTCGCAGTTTGTTGCGGCCACTGAACTGCAGCAGCCATTGCCGCAGCTGCTGCGGCCATCACAGCGGTAGTGGAATTCGACTGAGTTCCAATGCTGTTGGCACTTACAGTCACGGGTGTGAGATGACTTGCTGCCACAGCGGGAGCAACAGCATTCGTTGGACCGGTTGCTTGATAATGCTGTTGTTGGAGCGCAGCAGCAGCCACCTGTTGTTGGGATAGCTGTGCGTATGGTGAGGCAGCAGAATGCAAGGACGAGGGCAGGTAAACCGTAGTGCTTCCTCCTGGCTGAGACAGCATCATTGTAGCATAAGGAGCCGCAGCCTGTAAATGAAACACACTTGCTGAAAAACGTAAACTAAAGTGGGGCTACGGTTCATTTAACACGGTTGACCTGCTTGACGAAAAGGCAGTAGATATCACTGAGGAAGTTGCATTGAAAAGGGGAGCGCATGAAAAAATAACCTCCGAAAGGAACAATAGACGTGACATAGTTAGAGCGAACCGCAACATAAAACAGAATGCACTACCTTTTAAAGGCGTCACATTATCCTCGTGACGAATTGGATCACGCTTTGTTTCTGACAACGCAGACCATGCAATAGAGGTCAATGGATTCTGTCGGTATATTCAGGAATGTCACAGAGCTTTGTTATAATTACTATGATGATTAGTCGAGTATGTAAAGACGCTTCCATGGATGTTATTCAACTTCTTGTAGTATAGTTCTAAGCAATTTTATTAAGTGGTATATTGCGAGTTGATATAAACAAGCAAATGGCTCAATACCACTGACACGGCATTGTGAGACATTAGCCATGCAAAACAATGAGCAGGATTACGATAACATATATCGCGTAAGTGATGTCTGGCTATGAACGATCTTCCGGGCCAGAAGTTATATGTAGCCACACAGCCTTACTGTAGTGCCTGGGAATTTGGAACGTCGGCTACTCTGAGTCTAGGTTTATCCACTCAAGATGTACAGACAACCGACCGCCTCAGATTCCCGTAAACACCCATTTTTGACAGTATGGTATATTTTCAGACATGTGGAGTACCGTGCACCGCCAAGACGTACATGATGTAGAAATCAAGAATCACGAAAAACGGGGGCACAAATCAAATGTAATGTTAAAACAGACGTGCTCCATGTATAAATAGCTCCACTGAACGGCCGATAGTAAACAAGTTTCGTTGGTATCCTTTCTAGAAAACCCAACAACCAACTTTTGACCGATAGCTCCACAGTAAAGGATGGAATTGTGAGCTGCTGTTGTGCGAAAGACGCACCCTGTCATCAGCATAACACGGGAGAATCAAGTTGATCAGCAAATAATCCCACTTGGCTATTTGAGTAGTGTATGCAGAGTACAGACGCCCGCCATTACAACCTCAAGCATCCAGGACAAGGTTCGTTTCTTCCTTTAACAAGGCCAGATTGAGTTCATAAGAAATGGGAAACAGGTGAGTTTCATAAATGGTGACTTAACTCGACTGGGTGGCTGTCTTAGAGATGAAGCGCCAGACATTACTACGTTAGTGGTACCGTTTGTCATGAGTTTCAGAATGTCTACAGTCACCTACTGAAGCTATGACTTACGCGGTCCGCCGAAACGATGACCGTTAAAGAAATTAGAGCATTGTGACTCACGTGGTTCACAAATTTTCTAATTAAAGTCTAACAGCCCTGTTTGGCCATGCACAATTGATTGTACGTTCTTCGGATACAACATCGGTATCTACATGGACATTTATCGGTGGCTTGAGACGTTAGGTGAGATGGCGGCTAATCGAGTTCAGTGGCGTGAATGCTGTCTTTGTTTG
>LOND01001813.1:28630-48484 GCA_014220965.1 Paragonimus kellicotti | reverse complement strand
ACCGTTGTGTTAGTTGGAGAAATCAAGTAGGTGTGACAATGAATGTGACTACGGGCAACAGTCAAGTTCACAGTGATGACATCTGATCGGTTTGCAGTCAGCAGCAAAAATACACACTGCATGCCTCGGTTTTTGAAAACACTAAACAGAAACTGATGTTGTAAGATATCCGCACTAAATTTGGTACGAATGAAGTCAAACAGTTTGGGCGTCGTGTTTAACATGATAGTGATAACTGGATTGAGAATAACACAACGTTATGAGCAAGTTGTAATACTCTACGTTGTGTTATTCTCAATCCATTTATCAATAACATGTTAAACACGACGCCCAAACTGTTTGACTTCATTCGTACTAAATTTGGTGCGGATATCTTACAAGATCAGTTAGTCTTCACCAGGTAGGAGGTCCACGCCGGCATCTTGTGAGTGCCGCAGACAGTCCTCCATTATTTCGTCTATGACGAAATTGAACAAAAATGGTGAAAGGGGACAGCCTTGACGTACGCCGCATTTTTGATAGCTTCCGAACAGCTGTACGTTGGAGCATACGCCGATATAATGAATACACAACGTCTTTTCTGATTTGCGTTGACAGACTTTAACCGATGTATTGAGTCTGACAGCCGCGAAGTGACTGTTCACGGGAACCCGATCGAGCAAGCACTGGTCTGCTCTGGATTTCAATGCAATTCTCGCCCGCAGCTTGACTATCAGATTCGGCTCTGGCGTCATCACGGACCCTAATGTAGAAGCGCCTGGAGCGACAGTTATCTAGAGGTGGGCTCAAATGGATAACGGTGCTAGAATCGTAGACTCGCGTCTCCGACACGCAGCACACATCAAGCTCCAGACTTGAGAGAGTACTAGCCAGAGCAGCTTGCTGACCGACTTGTCGGAGAGTGCGGACATTGAAGGCGCCAATGTTTACCAGTTGTCTTGGCCTCAGAAAACAATTATCGCCCGAAGTCACATGGAATGCAGAAAACTTAGGGAGCAAATAGAAGGAGAAAGTTTTAGTGGATGGATGATGTTACTGTCAGGATAACCATAACTTCTGATATTTCCCGGTTGCTTATACCGTGAAAGGGGCTTATCTAGCCCGATGACGCAGTGAATAAGATACTAATGTCTGATTCTGAGCACTGCTGCGCGCAGTGGATGTACTCAAAGCTACATCAGGCTTTTGGGTGATACCGGATGTTTTTCGACCGTATTGGATAATACGCCGGCGGTCACGGTCAACCGTTGGGCGATCGGAGTGCTCTTGTTTGAGGGTACCTTTTCTAACCCCCTTCTTCCTGATACGGAAGACAGCAGCAACTATAAAAATAGTTCTGCTGTATGCCCATAGGATCGTGCCTCACTACCTAAGCACTCCTACGCGGTCAGTAGTGCGACATACAATCCTATGAGTGTAACTGCTTTTCGTCTGGCTGCTCCCCTTTGGCCTGTCTGACAGGGTTGAACCTGGAAGGACCGGAGTCCTAGTCAGCATAGCCCGCCGGATCGAAACAGCACACAAGCCCGACCACCTCGTCAAGGTAGCAGTATAGGTCGGGAATGCAATGTAATATGGCGTAGAAATTCAAAGAAACTCAGCTGAAACGATTAACCTCAACCTAGCAAAACGATAACAGCAGTAATTACGTCCCGTTTGACATAAACATCTAAAGACTCATAAACAATATTTTAATAGCAGCTGGTAAAAGTGCATATGGACCACTAAGAGAATGCGAACACAATCTTTCGAGGGCATGGTCACGTGCTCCTAAGCCACTCACGCTGGCCATCACTTCAAGCGTATGGTCAACATGAGACTTAGACGTTAGGTTACTGCGTTGAGTGGAACACCGTGCAACTTAAACGCCCGGTTATCAACCTAAGTTTCTGTAGTCTTCACCAGTGCTTACAAGATTATTTTAAGACAAGCGGGATTCATCAATGTATATTCAACAACCGTTGAATACCTTATAAAGTAACGTCTCGCACACGCCAACCGTTTCGATTTCTGCTTGCCGTGAACGTTTGCAATCGTTTGCAGACCACATCAGACCGGTCTTGTCCCAAAATTAGGGCGCTCCGGCCATAGCATGTCCCCCAAACACAATAACTCGCAAGCCAAAGCACACTACTGGACAAGCATTTGCACAGGGCGAACAAAATTCAATCAAACTGATGCAGTTTGCAAATTTCGCGTCTTCATGAGTCAATATATGCGAACGATGCGGTCGGTTTGGCCCTGCCGTAAGTCCTCAGTGTCCGAACTGTAAATTAGTATTTCAACACTACGCACTGTGCTCGCTCGATTATGAAAATGAGTGAGTTCGAATGAAATCCTTAGTTGTGTTATAACGTACTAACAGGCTACTGGAAATCTGAGAATTTCGCCTTTTCTGCATTTAAATAAACTGAAATTCTAACTGTACTGGAACAGAAAGCACCTGCTAATATTAGCGCACCATCAAGATACGAGTAGCTGCAACAACACACAGGTTAAAGCCATTCAAACGGTCACAGTGACATAAGATCAACCGACGAAATCCGGATTGGGTGATAAGCTTCATAGTCAAGAGCTCAAAACTAAGCGTCATGATCCAATTGTGAGCTACGCTATCAGTAACGAAAATTTCTAGCTGAATCATTATAGATAATCACAACCACTAGTGACCGGTATCTTAGATGGGGCCAGTTGATAATCTGGTATGCTAGTGTCTGTGTGATAGCCTACTACCAAACTTAGTCACGCAGGCTTACATTAGATAAACAACTTCAAATCCCCATGGCAAACCAGCTCCAACGCATTCTAGCCTAAAGCTAAAAATGGAGGAAGACACTGAAACAGCACAAAAACCCCAGCCGTTGCCAAATTGTCAGAAAAAAAACGAATACTAACCTGGGTCAACATCGGGTAATCCTGTCCAGGCAAGGAGAAAACCGCCATTCCATTTTGAAAGCTATATGGCATCGCACCTCCGGCAAAAAACAGCGCAGTTGGTATATCTAAAAAATGTACGCACCAGTGAGAATGACCGAGGCCTCTAACAAGAACCGAACAAAAGCAGTGAAAGGCGCTTGCGGCACATACCTGCTCTTGGAAACATTTGCTACAAACAAAAAACAAGTTTAGCCCACATTGGTAATGTATAAAAATAAAAGCATTCCGACGATTCCAGGTTCCATAACAGTAAAGTGCTTACCTGCTTTCGAATGGCGTGACCTATATTGAGTTTCCGATCTTTGAAAATTAACGTTTCTGACTAAGAAGTAAATTTGATAAGAAAAGGCCTACTTCGTTCTTAATAATTTTCTCCGCCATTTCCTGGCTTTCGAAAGTAACAAACCCGTAGCTCCTAGTTAAGGTATATTTCGTGATTCATTGAACTCACCCTTTTGAAACACCCAGACGATCACTTATTATTTTGACATCTTTCACCTGGCCAAAACTAGAGAAAAAGGTTTTCAATTCTTGCTCTGTGGTCTGTAAAGTCGAAAATAGTTTGGGAGTAGGATAACTTACATTCGATGGTATACCACCCACAAAAATGCGGTTCGGAATCAAAGTGCCAAATTTTGGTGGGTTCGAAGAGCCACCGGTAAACGATTGACACACAGCAGGAGCAAGAGCAGTCTCTTATACACACCTGTCAACGTGATCACCTGACTGAAGGTTGATTCCAGTCTGAAAGAAAACGGAATCATTGACGTAGGAAAGTGATGCATCAGAGGGAAGCGAGTCAATCACATGCGCATTGACAAAATAACGCGTCGACCACAATGTGGAAACGGCACCACCTACCATGGTCCTGACGCAACCAGGGCTCTAAGTGAACTGGTTCACGGACGGTAGACCGACTAACTAAATCGGCTTGAGTGCTGCGTGGGTGGTTCGAAGGCCCTGGCCGCCGACATTGGGGGTATCATCATCGGTTACTGTGTGAAAACTGACCGAAACGTTTGATTGATAGATAATTGCATTAACTATTACTTTGTGTTCATAAGTTGCACGTTTAGTGTGAAAACCTTATGTAACTACAAGAAAATAATGACGCTGATACCCCTTTTTCAATTTAAAGTCATCGTTACCGATCGACTGCTGTATCGACCGCTCCATTAGATCACAGGCGGGCGCGTCATTGTTTAGCCCAATCTCCTTTACAGTTTAGCAGTGCCGGTCCCTAGATAACCCACCGAGGGACGTGGGCAGGTGACCCGTGGCAGTAGCGATTATTCTGATTGGCTGAATATTGGTGGCGCCTATTTGAAAACCGAATGCTGATGACGATTTGTGGCTGATAGAAGGACAGTTAATTTACCACGAACCTATAAATCGTAGACATTGCATAGGAGCCGGTCACCCGCAAGATCTCTCTTCTTTAGAGGTGCGGCTGTATGCACGACAACCACATAACCCAAATGAACTGCTTGCAGAGCGCTGCCTCTGGGATTCTTTTTCTGTATTTTGTCATTCCGTTCCGTTCACACAACTTCGCTCACTGTCACTTATTCACGAAAACAACTGTATTTGTTTTCCAGCGTTTTCAATGGATATCTGAGATTCCCTCGAAAATCTTACTAGAAAAGGTGCATGAAATATTCTAGTAAGATCAGCGAGGTCCGATATGTTCTCCCAGACATGATCATGTGGGTTTTGTGAACGCCTCCGTCTATCTACCCGAGTTTATACACCTTCTAATCAATTAGAAGATGCCCAACCACAGTGCTCAACAAAAACTCTACTACACTATCAGGGACGTAGTCGTTTCCGTCTTGTGGAGACTGCTGGACCCGTGCCTAAATTCAGTGCTTTCCGTCTAGAGATGGTTGCAAATGGTCGCTAATGTGGGACATTGATGTATTCGACCAGTCACTTCTTGCTCCGGGTATTCGTTTTTTGTGGCAGTGCCAAGCGATAGACAGTTTATTAGAATAAGTCACTAGACATCAAACCTAATATCTCTCAGCTGTTGGTGCAGCGTTGTGTTCATACATAAGTGCAGAACATCGGGGACGAAATGAATTACATGCACATAGAGTTAAAAACTCTTTCGGGGATTTGCAGGTCAAACAGAAAATGCAGACAGAATGTAGATGTAAATGGCCCTTAGCGTTCAGTCAGACTGGCACCGTTGACTCACATTGCATGTGTAACGGCTCAGTGCCGTGAGCCAAACCGGATGGCTCAGTCCTAGCCATCCATTCCCCCGCTCCTGCCAGCAGACCCTGCGCTTTCACTGCCCCATCCCAGTGCACATCTTTTACCCACTCGCAAGGTTACAGACCGCTTCACATGCTAGCGCATGATCCGACAGTCCTAGCCCGGCTTGTACGCACAGGCTCGGCCAGATGGTCCCAGCTGCAATCACTCGACGGTCAGCGAGCCCTCTTCGATCAGCATGGTGGTTATCAAAGCCACACACACGACCCGTGCGCGCATCCACTGAACCATCCTCACGCGAGTTAAGCCACAAGCATGCGATGCTCACATAGCTACGTGACAAAGCTCGCAGACGCGTAACTCAACTCAACTGTCCACAATGCGTTCCGGAGGCGAACACTTCAGCAACACATCAGGCCAACGGACAGAAGGACGTGAGCCATACCACAACTCCACAGCCCCATATCGCATCCACGAGTTCTTGCCGCCTCAACATTACCGACACAATCCTCCGAGCACATCTGGATATCTTTATCCGTATTTTTATCAACCCGGACTACTTATTATTGTGCCTGGGTCTCCCTTGTAGGGGACTAGCCCAATACAAGGATATAAACTCGACTAGTCAGTTCGAAATGCAGCCGCCGAATAGCTCTCTATAGGCAACCCCGATCTACGCCGAACAGGAGCACCAAGGAGACGAGACGCGCGCACCAAAAGTGTATTGCTAAGTAGAATCAATTCAAACAAGTGGTGTTCACTTTGTACAAGAACAAGTGCTGTAGACTATATATAAAAATAAGGTGAAATATGAAAATATGTACAATACCCTATACCCTTTGTTTCACGCCATTCCCACGGTTTTGTCTATCCTAACTATATACTTCAGTCACCAAATGTGTATCCTTCTTTTTTTATAAATAGTTAGCGTTAGGTTGTAGTTATCTATAGCCCACACACACTTTATTTAATACTGCTGAGCCCCGATGTGACAGTTCATTCATTTGTTGACATTTTTTGACACAAGTTATTGTTGAAATTCATACCATCGGATATGCATTTCTACATTGGGTTCATCATTTTTATATTTGTCCAACTGGATTTTGGATATTTTAATCCATATAGACATATTTTGTGTTCATTCTCTCCTTTACTGTATTTTCTGCCGATGATTTCCAGTGACACTCGACCAATCGACTGTTCGGTTAGCCTTATTTGCGTGCAACTCCCCACATTTTGGCGCAATGATCTCACGGTTTGATTAAGGCTTGTTGAGATTAGACCTCTTACGCAGTCGTACATCTTTTCTCACGTCGTTCCGGGGTTGCCCATCGAAACTGTACAAAAAGCAAAAGATGTCATTATGAGTCAGCATCCGATGGGGCCCTATGAACATCTTAAACCAACGTTATTGAAACACACCACAGAACAAGAACCGGAACGATTCGAACAAATGATAAGTGGCGAAGAACTGGGCGATCGAAAGCCATCTCAGCTACTGAGACGTTCCGTTGAAAATATTGGACGGACGGTCCATTGACGAAGCGTTACTTCGTCAATTGTTCGAATATACCCGGAGATTTCATCAGAAGTCAAAACGTGGCGAACAAGCTCGTTTTCGGTGTGTCATCTTCAGGCCAAATACAACACAATAAATATGAAATTTAGTTGTCAAGTCTGGATTTTGTGGAACCTAATACAGTGTGAATCTAGTATCATTTGGGGATTACGGACATGGTTACTGTGGTACCGTGTCAAGTGTTCCAACGACGGCAGGCCATGGTAACTTCAGTGCGTGAACAAAAGACTTCTGCGCACACAGATTAGGGTTTCGCAGCCGGATTCCGATCGCCTCCGCAGCAGCCAAGATACGACATTTCACACCTCTGGTGTGAACACGTGTGACACGGTAGATCGGTTTGAATGCGACATCCACATTGACTCTGTGACCCGTGTCAACTAGCTTCAAATAGCCTCAAGGATACGTTTCAGTTCATTGAATCTATAGAAAATCAGACTGTTGAAAATGCAAGAATGTTATCATTGGACGTGTGCTCGCTGTTCACGAACGTGCCACTCAGAGAGACAATTGATTTTATGCTTGATTACATCCACTCGAATGATATGCAATTCGGAATGCCGGATGAGCAACTCAAAGACCTTTTGTTAGTTTGCACGCAGGACATCCAGTTTCAGTTTGATGGGAAAATCTATCGCCAGAAGGATGGGGTCGCAATGGGCTCGCCGCTAGGCCCTTTGCTGGCTGACATTTTCATGGGCATGATAGAACAAACAAAGCTAACAGGACTGATAGATCAGTGCGTGCTGTATAAACGTTACGTAGATGATATTTTCTGTATCGTCGATAGCAACATTGATACTGACTGCCTGTTATCACTAGCCAACTCAGCTCACAAGAAACTGAAGTTCACTATGGAAATGGAACAAGATTGAAAACTAGCTTTCCTTGATAGTAAGATATCCGCACCAAATTTAGTACGAATGAAGTCAAACAGTTTGGGCGTCGTGTTTAACATGTTATTGATAAATGGATTGAGAATAACACAACGTTATGAGCAAGTTGTAATACTCTACGTTTCAACCACCTCGGGTGGCCTTCCTCAGGAGTGTTGTAATCGAAATCACACTAACAAAGGAACAGAGGTCACGTGAGATTTGCCGTGGTTAGGTCAATCTGCGTTGCATCTGAATTGGTTGGTCGAATCGTTTGCCGAGTAGGTGGGGTGAGACTGATGTAGATAAGATTCGTCTGTCTGGTGTTGTTTATCCATCCACGCCACACTGCAGACAGGGGTTTGCTATCATTGCGATTAACACAAGCGTGTTGTGTGTAAATGGTGAGAGCTTCAGCGCAGCAGCGCTCCGCATGGGAAGGCAGACCCTTGTGAATCACTCGAGCTTGATCAAAACTTACGTTGTGATTCTCTGACAGCACGTGCTTCACAGCATTCTAATAGTTGTCACCGTAACCTCTGTTGGTAGCACACAACGTTCAGAACCAATGTTCGTAAGTGCGTTCCACCATGTCAATTTACATCAACGCATTCATCTTCGGTAAACCGCACGCCAGTCAGTAATGACGACTGCTGTATCTGGCACTCTATCATTTTGTCGCCATCTATTCATCACAGACCGCACTTCTAATCATATATCACCGATAGACTCCGGAGCAGAGATCAGTGTCATACCACCTACCAACGGGAGTCTTGTCCAGGCCGCCGCCAATAATATGGTGACCACTACATACGGACATAAATTGTTGATGTTAAACGTTGGTCTTCAACGTTCATTTCCGTGAAAATTCACAATAACTGACGTTCCTAGGGCTATGATTGGTGCTGATTTCCTCTTGCATTCTCAACCCTCCTACAGGATCTGAAAATTCACCGCTTGATTGAAGCTGTCACCAACCAAGTAACCAACAGTTGTCTTGCTTTCGAACCAGTGATCAGTCCAGTTCATTTGCCGAAAAATTGACAAGATGAACATAGTCAACTTTTGAAACAGTTTTGAAGCCATACGCAGTCGAATTTTCGTGACACAGCACTCAAACACAACGTCACTCATCACATTTTAATGGATGATCCACATGTATATGCTTATCCCAGACGTCTCAACACTCAAAAGTTGCAACAGGCGAGAGACGAATTTCAACATATGCTGCAACACGGGATCATTCGATTGTCAAAGAGTGAATATGCATCACCGTTGCACATGGCGCCCAGGAAGTAAACGTTTGGTGTCGTGCGTTGATTATGGAGCAGTGAACAACGTGACAGTGCTGGACCGATATCCATTGCCTCACATTCACAATTTCACCATAACCCTTCATGGAAAACGCTTTTCCCACTTGGAAACCGTCCGCGCCTACCATTCCATTCCTGTTGAACAACACGACATTAAAAAGACTGCAATCGCAATCCTATTCGGTCTTTTTGAGTCCAATTGTATGTCATTTGGTTTGCGAAACGCAGCTCAAAAGTTTCAAAGGTTTATTCATCAGTTACGTAACTATTTTGCTTTTGCTTTTACTTACCTTCTTCACATGTCAATTACAAGTAGCAGTCAGCAAGAGCATTTAAATAATCTTCAGTTTGACTTTTTAACGCTAATAAAACATTGGTATCGTTTTAAACTCCACCAACTGGTCGTTCGGACACCTAAACATAAAATGCATAGGCCACACTACTGACTCTAGTGGCATCACCTCATCATTTCACAAGGTAAAGGCAGTTGTCGGATTTCCGCATTCATCTTTCATGAAGCAACTTCTTCGGTTGTTAGAAGCCAGACGGAAGGTTCCTCCTGGTAGTTCACATAACAAGTCTAGAAGAGATATCCGTAGGAAACTGAAACGTAGTCTAAAGGCTGATCGTGAGGCTTGGTTAGTGGAAAAAGTTAAGGAAATGGAAACCGCATTTGCCTCAGGGAACATCGGTAAACTGTTTAAGCTGATCCGTGCCACTGGTCCCAGGCGACCGTCAGTGAAGCTATCAGCGAGGTAGATGGTACACTAATCTGTAATAAGTCCAGAAGGTTAGAGCGTTGGGCGGAACACTTTGAGGGTCAATTTAGTTGGCCTGCTGCTTCTATTGCGTTGCCGCCACAAACTTGTGATGTAGCACCCTGGTCGGTAGATTTGGAACCACCCACTGAGACTGAGGTTCGCAATTGCCTTTCGGCTCTCAATCGTAATAGGGCTGCTGGCCCAGATGATCTCGTGCCGGCACTTTTCAAAGAAGGTGGAGAGGCGTTAGTAGAGGCATTGACTCAGTTGTTTCAACTTGTGTGGACGACGGAGACCATCCCTCCGTGCTGGGGTCACTCGATAATAGTTCCCATATTTAAGAAAGGAGCCCGGGGCTCTTGCGAAAACCATAGAGGGATTAGTTTGACCCCAGTCATTTCAAGGGTTCTAGCATCAATTATACTTCGTCGACTCACTGCAGTTCGGGAAGTAAACATTAGGGAAGAACAGGCAGGGTTTCGCCCTGGGCGGGGTTGTATAGATCACATTTTTACCCTTCGTCAAATTCTGGAGCAGCGTCATGTGTACCGCCGGCCAACAATCGCCGTATTCCTCGACTATAAAGGTGCGTTTGATTCGGTGGACCGATCTACACTTTTAGAGTCGCTTAAACGTAGGGGTGTACCGACTAAGTATGTGAACATACTGTCGGCGCTTTATTCCCATACTTCAGCTCAGGTTAGGGTTTACGGCGAAGTATCTGACAGTTTCAGCACCAGGAGCGGCGTACGTCAAGGCTGTCCCCTTTCACCATTTTTGTTCAATTTCGTCATAGACGAAATAATGGAGGACTGTCTGCGGCACTCACAAGATGCCGGCGTGGACCTCCTACCTGGTGAAAGACTGACTGATCTTGATTATGCTGACGATAAGGTATTGCTGTTTGACAACTTTCAAGCGGCACAAACAACACTGGACGCTATTTCGCGTTCTGCTAAGTACTTCGGAATGCGCTTTGCAGCCTCAAAATGCAAAGTGCTTCTGCAAGATTGTTGTGATTACGTAGATTTAATGTTAGATAATGAAGTCATGGAGATTGTTGACCGGTTTGTATACCTGGGAAGCTGCATCAGCGGTGGCGTCGGAGGTGTAGGGAATGAAATAGAAGCGCGTATTTCCAAGGCTAGGGCGGTGTTCGCTAATCTAAGACACCTATGGCGACAGAGAGGTATTTCCCTGAAGCTTAAGGGTCGCGTATATCAAACAACAGTGAGGGCCGTATTACTTTACGGCAGCGAAACCTGGCCACTCAGGGTAGAGGACGTGAACCGTCTCCAGGTATTTGACCACCGATGTCTGCGTTCAATCGCTCGTATCGGGTGGCACCAGCGAGTAAGCAACGAGGAGGTTAGGAAGCGGGTGTTTGGCACTGATTGTCAAACGAGTTCTTTTGTTCAGTCGCTACATTTGCACAGACTTAGATGGTTAGGTCATGTACTAAGGATGCCAGCTAGTCGTTTGACACACCGAGCACTCTGCTGTGGACTGGCGTAAAGTGCGAGGTAGACAGATGACCTGGCGTAGATAAATGAAATCGTTCACGAAGGGTTGGCCACTGTAGATCGGGTTCGTCTCCCGGGCTGGGGCCCTCGCGACTCACAGAGTCGGTGGCTTGAGACGTTAGGTGAGATGGCGGCTAATCGAGCTCAGTGGCGTGAATGCTGTCGTTGTTTGGCCGAGTTGTCTGTGAAGTGAGTGCACTTTAATGATGCGGGGCAGTGAAAGCCGTAAGGAAGCTGTCTCGCTGATGACGCCTTACTTTCACTTACAGCTCGGTTGTTTGTTTGCAAGTGTAGGCGCCTTGATGTATGTTTGAATATAGACGTAGCTATTTTTAGTAGTTAGGTCCACTTCCCCTCCCCTCCTCTGTTTTCTTCTTTCTTCCTATATAAGTTTCTTTTTTTCCTTTGTTCTTTTCCGTGGTTGTGTGGCAGTCAAGCATCAGTGTGAACCACTGATGTATTGCTGTCTATGATGATGATGATCGCGCCAGTGTATCGGTTATCCCTCGTAACTTGTGCTACAAAATGGGGGTCTATATAAATGCTTTTCCCTAATAGTGCTAAAGAAACATATTGGGATTTATGGTTATTCAAGATGGTGGAAATCGTGCCTGCTAACAAGTGTACTTGATCGACAATTAGATGGCTAACGGTTCACGATCGAAGTCACCATAAATCAGTTCTGCACCGGATGGTTTCTGGGAGTAACACGTTGTCCGAGAACGTTTACCCAATCACTGCACCGACAGCAGGACTTGAGGCGTCCGTTGAAGGAATAAGCTAATTAGTTAGCACCAAGTTGGAATGCGCATAAATCATGTCATTCTGTGCTTTCCCGACGTCATAAGACACTTGTAGTTCCGCAAGACTAAAATTAATCCCGGTTTGTGTAGAGTTTGGACTAGAGCGGTTTATTGATTGGGGAAGGTTCAGCCAATCAGTGTTCACGCGCGAGATGCCACAGACGGAATTATGGTCAAACTGGTGAGGTCGTGAAACAACACAGCAACAAACTGGCTAAGCAAACCGCGAGAACGCCTGTCGCTTAATAGCGATCGCTGATGACGCCTTACTTTCACTTACAGCTCGGTTGTTTGTTTGCAAGGTGTAGGCGCCTTGATGTATGTTTGAATATAGACGTAGCTATTTTTAGTAGTTAGGTCCACTTCCCCTCCCCTCCTCTGTTTTCTTCTTTCTTCCTATATAAGTTTCTTTTTTTCCTTTGTTCTTCTTCGTGGTTGTGTGGCAGTCAAGCATCAGTGTGAACCACTGATGTATTGCTGTCTATGATGATGATGGTGACGATGATGATGATGGCTTGGGGGAATGGTAAATTTCTACCGATGCCTTATTCCCGACGGTGCTGTTATCCCGTTGCCTTCGACTAACCTTTGTGCTCGACGGATAATAGGTTGGTGCTAGACAAGCAATCAACTAAAGCCTTCGAGAAAATTAAACACATTCTTGCTAATGGCACCGTTCTCAATCACACACAACCCAACCTGATCCACAGACCTTTTAAATTCTGCCGTTGGAGCCGTCCTACATCAACGTAGATGAAGCATCGTAATCGCCCGAATTTTGCCTACGCAAGCCGCAGCTTACAGAGACACATTATAGCACCTTTAGTAGGGGGTTCCTAACTATATTTCATGTCATCAGACATTTTCAACATTTAGTAGAAGGTAAACATTTCTGTATTCATACGGAGCACAAGCTGTTAGTACACGCACTATCTATCAATCCTGCCAAATGTTCCTCCAGAGAAATTCGTCAGTTAGATTTTGTTTAACAGCTTGCGACTGACATTCGTTTCATTTCTGACTCATTCAACGTGGGGGCAGATGCATTAACCAAACCCGATATCGACGCTTTCCACATTGCTGTTACGATTGAGTTCGTTCAGATGGCCGAGGCACGAGAGGACGATCCTGAATTACTGGGACCTTCGCGACCACCTAACCTGTTCAAACTCCAGACACTTCCCCTTTACGATTCCCCAAATATCATTGTTTGTGGTGTTTCCCAAAATCTTCTCAGACCATTCGTACTACTACCCCTCCGTCGAACAGTTTTTAACACTCATAACGTCCTAGTGTAAGCATCACTAGGAAACCGATCTGTGATCGTCTCGTATGCACTATTAACGACACAGACTTCTGGGATTAAACGAAGACCTATATCCCGTGTCAGCGTTCCAGGATTAATCGACAAGCTATCACCCCAGTCAGCAAAATCTCCATTCGAGATGCTCAATTTGGCCATATTCAATCAACCTTGCTGTTCCATTGCCGCCCCCACACGATTACGTACATATTTTAACTTTTGTAGTTCGATTTACTCGATGGCCGGAGACCATACCTATCAAAGGCAACACCGCAACCACCATCACCTACACACTTTCAGAAAGATGGGCATCTGTCTTTGGTGTCCCAACCATTATTAAAACAGACCGTGGAAGATAGTTTGAATGACAAACTTTTCACGTTCCCATCAATCTCATCCGTACAAAACATCCCAGGACAATTGCCAGTTGCCTGGTTAACGATTTCACAGTCAACCTAAAGCTGCTCTGAAGGCACGCGAAGAACCAACGCATTGAACATCCCATCAGTGTGCTTCTGTCCCTTTAACATTATCAACAGTCCGTATACACGTGGGTATTGTTGCGTGTATTTCTACCAACCCGGACATTATTCATTATAATACGCAATCCTCCCTCACTTTTTTATTTCTAATCATTTTCACGCTTCTACCTATTCTTCTTAAATACCTTAGTTCTCAACTGTGTAGTCCTTTTTTGTTATAAGTAGTTAATGTTGGACTGTAGTTATTTATTCGTAGTTCACACATCCTCTACTGTACACATGCATAAAGCAACTCATCTCACACGGAGCCAGTTTCTGCGACATTTGAGCAATCAACGTTCAACAAGGTCAGAGCATATGTGTTTTTCAGTTTAGTTTTAACTTTGTACAGCAATGACGATGATCAAACGGCAGCTCTGGCAAACTGACGGTACGCGGCTTGCAGGGAAGGAACGCAGTTGGATGTGAAATAAAAGAACTGCACTTTACTTGGTTAACATGGTCCAAGACGCATGATCGGTTTTGGATAATCCCCAGCAGAGGATGTGGGTGCCCTGCGAAAAGAGTGTGGTTGGAAATCTTTGTTTGCGGCCATACCCTAGATGGGCTTAGTGACTTCTCAACGTCATAGCGCACACTACTGCGATGTATCGCTAATACGGGGATTGAATCTAAGTACCTCGTACGTATACTCCTTCTAGCAAGGAGACAGACAAGCAAGACTGGATTGGTCTATGAGATGCTGTACGTAACGCAATATTATGCGTTTGGATAAACGGGCCAAGATTTACTTTGAGCCTTCGTGCTGGACAACTCGGAGTAAAAGAATAGGTGACCGTGCACCGGCAATAATTATCGTAGGTAGACCACTTTGTGGGAACGCTTCGAACTGCCATGTTTCCTGAACTATATTGTCTTCTTGTCAGTAATTACTACATAGTTTATCCAGTCTTTGCTGCTTCCTGTACACATCATGCTAACCGCTTACCAAAAACGATTGCGTTTGATCACATCCCCATTTCGTAAAGTTAGGCAATCCAACTCTGATAGTGTTACATATGAACTGCGTAGGCGTCCAGAGCGCTATTGTAGATGAACCGAATCATTTTGTGCTTGATGGACTGACTGTGCCAGCCTGACTGAATGTTAAGGACAGCTCCAGCAACAGACCATTCACGTTTTTTCCGCGTTTCTTGTTTCGACGACCAGTTTTAGGAGGGTGTTTACTTCAGTTAAGTCTATCGTGCAGTTCCGCTGCAGTGGCAGTCTCATCATGGCCGGTTATTATCGTTTTCGGGGTTGTAGAGAGTAGCAGTGTTGCGGCCTTACTTACTGCACTTACTGCACCACTCAAACAAGCTGAGTTGAGTCACGCAAAACGGGCAATTCAGTTGTCAGTATCCATGCTTTGACAATCCATCATCGTTAACGACCAAGCTGACTATTTTTAGAGGTCACTACAACATGGCGATCGAGACAGTCTAAAATGTGAATTTTAAAGACATTGAAGGTAAGAAGAAGAGTCGTATGGAACTGTGACACATGCATTGGAGGACATCGAGTTACGCAATAACTAGTGAGTACTGAGAGCCCAAAAACGACAGCTAGTAGAGAAACGCAACCGTCCCAGTCAATCTGACGCCCAACCGACGATGCACGATCTACGCCCGATTTCAGTCTTTGTATACGATACAAAAATTGGTTACTACCTTATGCCATCACAACTTGACATGGATGTTGAATCATGTGCATCTCGTAGTTAACATGCCAGTGCGTCCTACTAGCTGCCAAACGGATTTATCAAAAGTGGATGTTCTGACCCAGTGCTCCGTCGGTCATTATATTCTGTTCACTGTCTGCCTAGATTTTCCTTATTACTTTTCTTGGGGGTGGGAGCTTCTACCGCAAATGCAAGTCATGGATACTGCAATCTGTCTCTTCGGATTTATGTTCCGTTATGTTCCTCTTACAGGATCGTGGTGCAACCTTTTCCCTTGAAATTTACTGTTTCAATAGTGCGCGCCCCACACAGTGTCGGGGTGGTAACAATCAGCTTGGGTTGTTTTGAGAATATTGGTATGTCTACTTAAATAACTAAATGTTTAGCGATTACAAAACCCTGATAAACACTTGTGAACGAGCGTGTCAAGGTACGCACGATACCATACCACAAGAACTACAAATATGCTTACAGGGAAATCAACATCTGCGCTCTTTTCCGTTTTTTTCTTTTGGAGCCTTTCACAGTAGTTAACGTTGACTAACTCATGTGAGTCATGAAACATCGGAGATGGGGGTCTTTTAAAAGGGTGAGAAAAGTGATGCAGCGCCCACAAGTTCTTTTGTCGCTAGGTTGTGCAAGTCACTGTAACGGTCATGGTTAAGGAGGCATGGGGGTCATGTCCGCCTGTTTTTTCCCCATTGCAGAATTCTATCTATCCTCCGAACGTATCTGCAGTATGCGTATTGCACTGATAAATGGGGATGGTAAAGTAACGTGACCTTAATCAAATACTGAACAGAGGAACATTCAGCCTGCACGGACGAGGTGTTAAAAGTGCAGGGCTTGGTGCGTGTTCGAAATCCGTCATGTTAGGAGACTGATCTAACTTTGAGCGTCCGGACTGCAGAATGTGGAAGCACAGACTACCTCAACACAGCCTGTTAGTTCTATTCCACTTGGTACGACTGAATGATGTCGATTGATGTTCACAAAAGATACAGGAAATTGTGCCAATCCAAACCAGTGTAGAGTTAAATACGACTATTCTTCGGAACAATCGCCCTGTCATGTCGTGTCCGCATCAGTTCCCTGCCAGCTAAGGGAGAAGAAGACTGGACGTAGTGCCGAGTCTTGGCGACTGGCTTAAGCAGCGCTGAAATGAGTCACATATGTTGTCTGTTTTACAGGTTAATCATTCTCGGAACACAACTACACGTGAAATAAAGCCGAACTATTCCAAGACAGAGCGAAACGTCCACTCATGGTTGTAAGCTGTAGACGGGATTTCACAGATGCAGATGTGCTGACGGAATATCCAAAACCCCACGAAAATAGAAATGCTATGACGTCTATCCACTGAAAGCGCACAATTAACAAGGTGTGCAAGAATTATCACGTGTAACCGTGATTACTCACCTCATTTTAATCATCCTCCGTGTGTGTCAGATGAACAGCGATCGGTCAGTCTGGCTTGCCAGTTTTTACAGGTTGTAGCCACATGGGAAAAAATGGCTGTCCGAAACTAACTGTGGTCTTCTACACTGTTAAGGTGTAAGCAAGTTACTCAGCAATTCCACTAAGCGCCATGTCAAGAGCAGTGCTCATAATATTGACGGCAGAGCGGATAAGAACTTCAGCTGATCGCGCGAAGAACGGCTTGTTCGAACCTCGTTCAGGCGACTTCCACCTGAAAAGTCTTAGCAAGGGCAATCGTTGTGGAGTATCGGTTTGAGAATGAGCAACACAAAATATTATTATCACACAGTTGTGTTCGGTTACGTGAATAACGTTGTGATCGTACGGTGGATCATGTGCACAGCCGTCTCCATGTCAAGCCAGTGATCACCGACTTAAATGAAGAGAAACTTTGCTCCAACCAGTGTTTTAACATGACCCGGCCGGTTCCAGTCATCTCGATGATTCGACAAATGTAAGTACATTACTCTAGTTGTCATCCCCCCTTAGGTTTACTGGTGTTAAATTAAAATGTGTGTGTGTGCTGCCTTACGTCATGCCGAAGGAAACGAGAGGATTGCGTGGGCAGACGTTCAAGATTTTCTCCATGTCCGTTCGATGGCATCGTGTAATTGGCTGTTGCTGTCGGCAAACACTGGCTTCCTGAGGTAGATTGCGTAAGTGACCTTTGTTAAAACACCAGTCTCTAGTCAACATCCGTTTTTACACAAACCCAAGCTCCCCTCAAGGATTTACTGGGCTGGCTACCATAAACTGAGTGTGGCACTGGTTTGAACAAACGAATGTAGAAAGCATTTTGAAGTCGTCCGGTGAAGTTCGGATTTAATTCCGTTCTATCAATACAGTATACGTCTACCTTTTTTGAAGATCACTTAACCCATCCCATATTGCATACTGCTGATAAACCCCGTGGTATGCTGTCGTTTTTCTGTTGCCATTCTCCAGTTTACGCAGCTTTCAGGCATGAAAGTCTATGCGGTTCCACAGTCCAGGAAAATATTTGATTGAGGTGATCTCAATGATGGTAATAAGGCCAGCTGATCGAATTGGACGGGACAAACACTCAATGTGTGTGAACAACCACACAGTGCTACATTATTAATTCAGCGTATTAGTAGCAGTAATTGTGATCGCACAATATGCAACAAATGTGTGTGCAGTAATTCGAAGTAACCTTGAATCATCGCTGTGATCAAGAAGAACCAACCCAGTGGGGAATGACCGCACAAGACGTAACATGAATAATGTCAAAATCTTAACGGTTGTGTTGGCCATGTTTGTAATGAATGGACCGCGAATAGCATAAAGTTAGGAGCCAACTGTAATGCTCTACGTTTTAGTCGTCATGAGTGGCCTACATAGGGGTGCTGTAACAGATTATCACAATTATTGTGTTAATACACGCCGTGCATCGGTCCGAATGGTTTCACCCATCGATAAAACTCTCCGTAAGGGCATTCATTCTTATCTAGACGGCTTCTGGCAACTTCAATATCGGCAGGTCATCCTGTTTCAAAGAGAGTTATTTTTCGCGGGTATTGTACTATAAAAGTGAATAGACAGATCTCAGTGAGTATTCTTTTTTTTACCACGCAGTGCAAATGACCAAACCCAGTCTACAACCCTGCACAGGGCGGGTGTGTGTGTAAGAGAGACTGGACCTTGACGTGGTGTGACGGCTTGCGCATCTCGATGGGCTAAACTGGACGGTGTGATCACCACACCGATAGAGTCACTCATACCAGGCAGGCCAATGGGTAGAGGTCTGAGATTCGGCTTCACCAAGGCGACCGACCTGGGCATTCATATCTCCGGCCAAAACGACTATATCAGAGCCACGTGTCGACCGAAGGAGAGTGGCCAGATCCGAGTAAAATGCGTCCTTGACGCCGATGTCACTACAGTCAGTAGGAGCATAAGCAGACAATGA
Source organism: Paragonimus kellicotti (assembly GCA_014220965.1). NCBI lineage: Eukaryota > Metazoa > Platyhelminthes > Trematoda > Plagiorchiida > Troglotrematidae > Paragonimus > Paragonimus kellicotti. Next base: position 29,559 of record LOND01001813.1, on the reverse strand, counting down.
ATAAATTTCTGAAAGTCTTGCGTCTAGAGCTGGTTTTAACAGAACCTGCCAAGCGGACGGCACAAAGTCTACTGTTAACAGGAATCCAATCTACTAATGCGGCTGCGGCCGTCGTGCTGAGAACTATACCTACCCCAGCCTGACCTGTAACAGCGGCTGTGGAGTCACCCGAAGTGTATAACCAGTATCGGGTAGACAATGCGGGTGCTGTTAGTTCCATACGTTGACTACTGTCATGGATTCTAGTCTCCGAGATACAGCAGACATCAACGTGCAACGAGTCTAGCGTTCGTGCGAGAGCCGCTTGCTGACCTATCTGTTTTAGCGTGCGAACGTTGAAGGCACCTATATTAATTCGCGTTCTAGGTCTAAGCAAGGGACGAGGGAGGCCTGAAGCTGAAAGGCAAGAGACGGAACTTACCGGCTCAGTGTTACCAGTTAGCTACATCTGTTGTGGGACCTGTAGAGTAATTATCAGAAATGGAGGTCGGGAGGGGCCTGAGAGCTAAATTTGATAGGACAATGGGAAGGGGTCAGTAGTAGCAAGTTTTCGCCTATCCACCCTGCTGTATGCAGCAGATAGGGCGACCCGGTTTATACTGCGAGACGGCCGATGCAGTATGGATTTATTGTTGTTGTGAATATTCATGGTTGTGTGTGGGCTGAGATACTGCCAGGACGCCCAGACCTAGACAGGAGAACGATTAGGGTTCTCAACCAAAGCCTTTGGCTCAAAAGCCTGTACCGCAAGGCAGCGGTTGGGTGGCAATGTACCAGAACTGGTACTTTTTCCGGAAAAAGATGCCAACCTTCTTCCAACCCCCAACCTGGAGGACCAGGAGACTGGGTTTGTCAGGACCTCTCCCCATTGGCCTGCCTGGCATGAGTGACTATCGATGTGGTGATCACACCGTCCAGTTTAGCCCAAT